>ML120462.1:207096-338154 GCA_003788595.2 Choiromyces venosus 120613-1
CAGCAAAGGAAGAGTGGGATCTGATTCCTCAGGAGACATTGGATGGGTGGATTGAGAGAATGCCTGAAAGACTTCAGGCACTACTGGATGCAGATGGAGATCATACAAAATGGTAGCATGTTAAATTGTTATTTTTTATTTCTACTATAACCTATTTTTTAATTGAGTTCATATCTATTTTTATTTTATGGTTGCCGTTGCCATTCGTTGTGGTGGTGCCATTGCCAGGGACCGTGTGAAGACTTATTAGATACGACTGTACATTAGTAGTTAAATATTATGGCTGATAAGTAGTGGGACAATTTGGGAAGAAACCATTAGTGACCGAATATTGTGAGCCTATGGCACCGATGGGTAGCCATAGAGCCAAGCCTCTTGCTTTGAAAGAAGTAGTGCCCTAGGAGGGCCTACTCGAGAATCAGTATGAGGGGTTTTCACTGGATAAGCTATTGGCTTGATCCAGAGCAAAAAACCCTATATATCCAATGGGCTTTGTGATGCAGCAATATGCAACACAATGGCTGTGCTCATTCATTAAAGCTGATCACTTTATGTTTTGAGGCAGAACAATCGGTATAGTTGCTATTAAGGTGGCATACTCGAATTAAGTTCATATAGTGGAGAGATCGAAGACTACCTACAGGAGGAGCATTCACACCCCTCAGAGATAATAGGAGTTTGAAGAGATCAAAGCTAAGCAGGACAAATATTCTCAGGGTCAGGAGTGTTCGCACTCAGGAAAAATAAGAGAGTTTGATGAAGGTACTTAGATTGTATGGGAGTTGGTCGTAGTCCACGATAACCTAGATGCAGAATATAAATATTGAGGTACCTTCAACTATTAGAAATACCAAGCAATGGAGAAGATATCTTATTAATATATTTATTACCTCACTCTTGAAAACTTTATCATGCCTATTCTTTCCAAGCCTTTGGAAACCTGAGCCTACCTTAACGATCTTCATTTTATTTTTACTTTACTCTATTTCAAAAAGCTTATGGCTTAGACCTACCAGCCCTATCTACAGTTGGACAACCCCATAACAGTATATTAATACTCTCCAGGTTACCTAGGCTCATTACCTATACCCTTACCTCTATATACTACCTATACCTATCATGGATCACATTAGACAAGACTCACCCATGCCCTTAGCAATTCAAGGGCCTGGGCACGATGTATAAATGGAAGAAGGAGCACCTTCTCTAGCTAGCGATGTGATGTCTATACTAGCCACCACCACTATGCAAAACCCCCCATACCTCTCTAGCGGAACTTCTCCAGCAGGCTCCTTACGAGGGAGGAGATCATGGGGCAGGATCGAGAAAAGAGTGGCTATCCCAAGAGAAGGATCATGCGGTCCCCCGTGACAGCTGGAGGTTCAGGCCATCTTAAGACACATCATGGAATCTGTAAGTCAAGTTGATCGAAACGCTTCAAAATGCATCAATGAGCAACACATAGCCTACAATGAGCTGTCTGCACAAGGATGCTGATATGCTGACAAGCTCAAAAGCTACTGCAATAGGCTTAATTAGGGAGAACAAATAGTGGAAAATAAGTTAAATGGCATAAACATAAAAATGGGAGCATTCGCAGAAGAAGTAGAAACATCTCAAAAGCACTTCCAAGATCAAGTAGCAGTAGAGCTAAGAAGACATAATGCTCAATATGAGCAGCAACAGGAGGTAAGTACTCAGCCCCACCAGAGTATTGACCAGACAGGACAAGTATCCTTCATGAGAGATCAACAATTGGAGCAGTTGATCCAATAAGTCCAAGCCCAGGTCGAGATCGACTGGGAACAACAGAAAGCTACCAAACAAAGAATGTGAGAAATGATGGACCTTGTGCAACAGCAATTAACTGAAGTGGCTTGCTCAGCAGCCACCCCCTCCATTCCAGCAAGACAAGTGACTGTAGAAACTGCTCTACCTTCCTCCTCTAGCTCCTTAGCTGGAAGGCCAATAAAAGGAAAAGAAATCGACTGAGGCCAGCTAGCAGCAATGGGAGGAGGAGGAGGAGGAGGAGGAGGAGGAGGAGGAGGGGGCAAGGACCACCCATGATGCACGGAGCTGGAGGTGGGGACCCTAACCCCAGCAGTAGCAGTAGCAGCAGCAGCTACAGTAATGGTGAAGGTCCAGCCCCAGGTCTGACACCTAGACCTGAAAGCCAGCCCCCCAATGGGAGTGCCCCAGACCTAGACAATCTGATAGACATACTGGGAAATGCCATTGCTAGAGGAAAGCAGCATGCAGACCCACCATCTATATTTGAGGCCAAGGTCTATGAGGACATTGACACATGGGTGTTGGATTGTGAAGACTATTTTGCTAGAAACCCGAGTCAATGGACAGAAGACTATCATAGAATCATCTTCGCATTAAAAAGGATGAAGGGAAAAAAGGTCGCACCCTTCACTGAATGGTACTGAAAGAGTATGACTGTTAGGATGACTTATTCTATCACTTCTAGTATACAACCGAGGAACAGGTAATGATGTTATATCAATCTTTATTAGATACAGTAATGGGGTTAATACTCAACTTGGCATTCACTGTTTATACTTAATCTTCTTAAAACTAAATTCTTATTCTTACTTAGTCTTCCTAAGACTAAGCTATTTGTTCACTTCCTTCCTTGTCCTACAAGGAAGATATCTCGAGATATTCTTTTCTTAGTAAAGAGCGTAAAGATGTTTTATATTCATAAAGTCATATAGTTATATCTAAGAAATAACATAGGTGGTTGCGTGAAGAACTAACTACTACGTCATATCCTTCTCCTTATATAGTCCTTCTCACAACCTGCTTACAAATCAATAACTATTTATGAGTCACAATTGTGACTCATACATTTGCGTAACATAATAATCACATGACTTTAAATAGGTCATGTGCGAAACTCACATGACTTCTAAACAAGTCATGTGTGCAAAACAATCATATAACTCAAATGAGTTATTGCTTAATCAAATCCAATATAATAACTATGACCTATAAGTGCGAGTCATGTGTGAAACTCACATGACCTAATTGGTTATGTATGCGAAACCATTACAAACCTATGATCTCATAATCATGAGTCATGTGAAATCCTTTTTCCATGCTAGGTTTGTAACAATGACAGGGGCCATGGGTGCTCCATTTTGGCCCAAATTGGTCTCTTGGACCAGGTTTACCCAGGAAATTGTTAGTAGATACTCAGGCATTGAGTAGGAAAGAGAGGCAGCATGGGACATGAAAAAAATCCTATATAATAATGACATTGAAGAATACCTCCTTCTACTCGAAAACCTTAACATCAAAGCAAAAATGTTGGGTATTGGATCCAGGTTCCTGGTTGAGGACAAACTCCCAGAACAAATCCTGAGAAGGCTCTCAGGAGAGACATATGATTCCGATGAAGATTAGCTTAAGGCACTAAGAGGCTTTGGTAAGCTGGAGAAATCTTTCTTACAATGCCAAAACCACTCACCGGCGATGGGAAAGGGGTGAGGAAATGCCACGAAAAGAAATTGTAGCAATGAAAATAAAAGTCCCAATACCAGGTTTAACAAAAAGGCTCGGTCATCAAAATCAGCCACAACAGGGTGGAAAACACAAAAACCAAATGTGGGAGAGAGCAATCCATTGCCAATATACATGGATTGGAAGAAAGCTCATGAAGGAATTCTCCTGACTCTGATAGACAAAAGGAAAGAGACACAGGGCTCATGCACCCATTGTGGACTAACCAACGACAAGTGGGGCATGTGTAGAAGAGCAGCCATAGTTAGTTCTGTAACTCGACGCAGACAGCCAAAAAAACGGAACACTTGATTGGAGGTCCAGGCCCCCTAAGAGAGGTAGCTGTTACAAACCTAGCATGGAAAAGGGCTTTCACATGACTCATGATTATGAGGTCATAGGTTTGTAATGGTTTCACGTACATGACTAATTAGATCAGGTGAGTCTCACATATGACTTGTAGTTGTAAGTCATAGTTGTTATATTTGATTTAATGATACAATAACTTGTTTAAAAGTTATAAGTTGTTTTTGTGCACATGACTTATTTAGAAGTCATGTGAGTTTTGCACATGACCTATTTAAGGTCATGTGGTTATTATGTTATGCGAATGTAGGAGTCACAATTGTGACTCATAAATAGTTATTGATTTGTAAACGGGTTGTGGGAAGGACTATATAAGGAGGAGGATATGACATAGTAGTTAGTTCTTCATGCAACCACCTAAGTTATTTCCTAGATATAACTATATGACTTTATGAATATAAAACACCTTTACGCTCTTTACTAAGAAAAGAACATCTCAAGATATCTTCCTTGTAGGACAAGGAAGAAAATGAATGTACCACTTAGTCTTAGGAAGGCTAAGTAAGGATAAGAATTTAGTCTTAAGAAGATTAAGTATAAACAGCAAATACCAAGTTAAGTATTAACCCCATCACAGTATCTAATAAAGATTGATATAACATCGTTGCTTGTTGCTCAGTTGTATACTAGGAGTGATAGACTAAGCGATCCTAACATTTGGTTGCATCTTTGCAACACCCAATGAAAATACAGATTTTGAATACGAAGATCAATCTTTAGAACTTCCAGAGGTAGCACAGGCACTTGCAAGAACAGCCTTAGAAACGGGAAGAACAGGAAGCCCTGTTATGTCAGAAGAAAGATCAGAACAAGGATCTACATCATCAGAGGAATACGAAGACTAAAGGATGTCGACACCGGCAGGAGGAGTACCACCAGCAGGAGGAGTACCACCAGTAGGGGGAATACCACCAGCAGGGAGAGAACAGGGAGGAATGCAACCAATACCAGAACTGACAGCAGAACAACTCAGATAAGTAATCCAGGTCCTAGGAGGAGCAACAAGAAGACTAAAGATCAAAGAGCCAGAAACCTTCTCGGGAGAAGGAGATAAAATAAGAAACTAGCTAGCACAACTATGAGTCTACTTTATAGCAACAGAGTGGGCAGAAGGACATGAGGAAGAAAAAATAACTTACACCTTGAGCCTACTAAGAGGGGACACAAGTAGTTGGCTCACACCATATATGGAAGGAACCAGTATAGTAACCTGGCAAAATTGGCCTGATTTTGTAAAAGCGCTACAAGGTCAGTTTGGACCAGTAGACCCAAAGGGAGAAGCAAGGATGAAATTAAGAGAATTAGTGTAAGGCACTAAATCAATGACAGAATATTGGAATTCCTTCTGGTTAATACTAATGGAAGCATACATGGATGAAGACATGGTAAGTGAATGGTTATTCCAAGGTATGAATAAGAAATTACAGGATGAATACGGACACCTGGATCAGGTATTAGAAGGACCAGAGGCATTAGCAAAATGGGCAATAGAGAAAGAAACAAGGCTGACCACTATCAGACATCTCCAAAATAAAGAAAGCAAACAACAAGAATGAGAAATCCTGTGAAATACCAACAGCACCTATAGAGCTACCTCTAGTATGATTCCCAAGGGGGAAGCTATGGACCTCAATATGACAAATCACAGAAAACTCCAGAGACTACCGAATAAGGAGTACTAGAAATGAAGACAAGAAAAGTTATGTTTCCAGTGCGGAAACAAAGGACATTTTGCATGAGACTGTAGAGTCAAAAACATTAAGATACGATCGACAGAGGTGGAAAAAGAGGAGAAGGAAGAGGAAGAAACTTTAAATGACCAAGGTCCCCAGTAGAAGATGGTCTGAGAGACAACCAACTAAAAGCTATCAGGAAATCCAAATTATGCTTATTACATTCCATCATAGGCTCTACAGAACCCTTGGATTATGAATCAGATCACATTATGGTCAAAGTACAACTTTACAACAAGAAAAATAAAAAAATAACAACAAATGCAATGATAGATTCAGAAGCTATGGAAGACTTCATAGACTACAATTTCACTATGCGACACCATCTACCCCTGAAGAAAATAGGAAAACCAAGAGATATATACACGATTGATGGTACTGTTTCAGAAGCAGGACCTATCACCCAGATAGTGGAACTATCAATGGACATGGGAAACCACAGAGAGAAGACTACCTTCCTTGTGGCTAACCTAGTCAAACATGAATTAATCTTAGGAATGACATGGTTAAAGAACTATGGACCAAGGATTGACTGGATAAAGGAAAAAGTCACCTTCGACAGCGAAAGGTGCAAGGCTGTATGCCTAGACAGTTCTCCAATGGTATATGCAGTACCAGAAGAACAAGCCATAAGAGAGAATCTGGAAAGCCGTATTCTGCCAATGGACAGGAAAGAAAAATTGAAAAGTTGGATTCAACAGATAGTCCCCATCAATGAACAAGATAACCAAGAAAGCCAATGGGTGGTTATCAAAAAATTAGAGAGAAGTGCGAAAATACCGACAAAGGAATCACATTTAGTAGTAGGCCATGACTTGCATAGTATAGAGGAAGCAATTGTCCTGGTATGGGGACAAAAGCTTATAAGAACAGGAGTTACAATAGGACTTCCTAAGAATACCAATGCTTGCATTGCACCAAGAAGTGGATTAGCAACCAAGAAAGGCCTAACCATTAATGCTGGGGTAATTGATGCAGACTATATAGGTGAAATTAAAGTACTATTAGCAAACTTATCAGAAAATGACTATAAGGTTAACACAGGAAACAGCATAGCACAATTAATAATCGAAATAATTATCATGACAGACTTGCAAGAAGTACGAGAAATAAAAGAAATGAAAAGGAGAGGTGCAGGCTTTGGTAGCACTGACAAAAAAGAAGGATCATGAGAAAAAGACCTCAACATCTCCTTCATTTCAGCCAGAGCATTTGGAAAAATGTACCAGAAAAAGGATCAGACAGGCATCCTAAGATGGAATGAAAATGAGACTTCCCTAGCAGCCACAACAATTAGCATGGAACTTGCTCTAAAGAGAGGAAAGGATAGGGATAAGTCAGTAAAGGAGATAGTCCCAAAGGAATACCATAGATTCCTAGAACTCTTTGAAGAAAAAGAAAGGAGTGATTGACCCCCTCATAGATATACAGATCGCAAAATTGAACTAGAAGAAGGAAAGACAGCTCCGTTTACGACCTTATACCAATTAGGTGAAAGACAGCTGAAAGCTTTAAGAAGTTATCTGGTGGAAAACCTAGATAGAAGATGGATCAAGCCATCTTCCTCATTGGCCAGAGCACCAATCCTATTTGTTAAGAAAAAAGATGGGGGACTAAGACTATGTGTGGATTATCAAGGATTAAATGCAGTATCCAAAAAAGACCAATATCCGCTGCCACTCATAAGTGAAGTATTGGACCGCCTTAGAATGGCCAGATACTTTACGAAGCTAGATATCAAAGATGCGTATCAGCACATTCATATACAAAAAGGAGATGAATGGAAGACAGCTTTTCGAACCAGATATGGACAATACGAATACACAGTCATGCCATTTGGGTTAGCCAATGCCCCAGTAACATTCCAACAGTGAGTAAATACAGCCCACAGCAAATATTTAGGTGTTATTTGCATAGCTTACTTAGACGACCTATTAATTTATTCTAATACTTTGGAACAACACCAAAAGGATATGCATAAGGTACTGGAAAAATTAAAAGAAATGGGAGTCAAACTCAAACTTACAAAGTGCGAATTCCACAAAAAAGAAATGGAGTACTTGGGATTCATTATTAATGAGGAAGGAGTTAGAGTGGATTCTATAAAAACAGAAGCCATAAGAGAATAGAAGACACCAGAAAAAGTCAAAGGAGTACAGTCCTTTGTGGGATTCTGCAATTTTTATTGAAGGTTCATAGAAGGATTCAGTAGGACAGCCAAACCCTTATATGAACTAACAAAGAAAAACCAGAAATGGGACTGGAAAAAGAAAGCTCAGGAAGCCTTCAAAAAACTAAAAAGAAAACTTACCACAGCACCCATATTATGTCATTTTGACCCAGATCAGCCCATAATGATAGAAACAGGAGCGTCTAGTTATGTCTGTTCAGGTATCATATCACAATAAGATGAAAAAGGAATATGGAAGCCAGTGGCGTACCGATCAAAAACCATGACCAAGGCAGAATGCAATTATGACATTCATGATAAAGAATTATTAGCAATAATGCAAGCACTTAAGGAGTGGTGAAAATATGCTGAAGAAAGTCCTCACACAATAAAAATACTTACAGACCGCAAAAGCCTGGTACCATTCACCACTATGAAAGAGCTAAACGGGAGGCAAATTCAATGGAGTGAAGAATTAAGCCAATATAATATCAAAATAGAGTATCGACCCAGAAAGGAAGGAGGAAAACCAGATGCACTCACCAGAAGGTCAGATGACCTACCAGGAGAAAATGACGAAAGAAAAACTCAGAAAGTAAGGATTCTCTTACCAAAGGAAACCTCGATGGATGAAGGATATGAGTCCAGAAAAGAAGAAATCAACACCATGGAATTACAGGAAATAGAAACTACTATCAAAGATGAAATAAAGAAAAAAATGGGAAAAGATCAGCAAATGGAAAAAATAAAGTAAGCCCTCAAAAGAGGGGACAAGGAATTTCCAAGAGTAGCCTTGGGACTATGTGAATGGAAGGAAGGGTACCTCTAATATGAAGGAAAGATATGGCTACAGGAAAATAAACCTCTTAGAACAAAAGTGATAGAACGAAACCATGATGCACCACAAAGTGGCCATAGAGGAGTGGCAAAAACCATGGAGCTAGTACAATGAACTTACTATTGGCCAGAAATGAGGAATGACGTTAAAAAATACATCGAAAACTGTGACATGTGTCAAAGAATAAAACCAACATGTCATGCACCATACGGACTACTACACTCATTAGAAATCCCTGAGAAACCATGAAAATCGATGAGCATGGACATCATTATGGACCTACCAGAATCAAATGGCTATGATGCAATATGGGTTGTAATAGATTGCATGACAAAAATGTCACACTTCATTCCATGTCGCAAAGATATGAAAACTATATAATTCATACAACTATTTATGAAAAATATCTTTAAATTGCATGGACTACCAAAAGACATTGTTACAGATCGAGGTTCAATATTCATATTGGACCTATGGAAAGAAATAACAAAAGGATTAAATATCGATCGAAGATTGAGCATGGCCTATCATCCACAGATAGACAGACAAACAGAAAGAACAAATTCGTCATTAGAACAATTCCTTAGAGCATATGTGGAATACTCTCAACAAGATTGGGAAGAATGGCTGCCTTTTGCAGAATTCACCTACAATAACTCGATACAAGAAACAATTAAAACAACACCATTCTATATGAACTATGGACATCACCCTATCAATGAACCTATGGGTCATGAGACCATAACGAAAAGATTGAAAAGAGAAGATATGAGTCAATTATACGACATAATCAGAATAGAGATTACTATGGCACAACAGATGATGAAGGAAAATACCGATCAACACAAAAAACCAGATCCAAGGCTGAAATCAGGAGACAAAGTCTGGCTGGTAGCAAAAGATATTCACACTACAAGACCATCCAAAAAATTAGATTACAAGAAACTAGGACCTTACAAAATAATAGAAAAGGTGGGAAGAAATGCATATAAGTTGGCACTTCCCCCCTCAGCAAACAATAAACACACAGTTTTCCACATCAGCAAACTCGAACTCTATCAAAACAATCCCTTACCATCACAATGAAAAGAACCACCTCCTCCTATAGAAATAGAAGGAGAAAATAAATACGAACTGGATCAAATTATTGACTCTCGACGACACTATGGTAAGCTACAGTACCGAGCTAAGTGGACAGGATATCCCCCTAACCACAACTTAGTGTGGTACCCAGCTGAGAAATTTAGTAATGCCAAACATGCAATTGAATACTTTCATCAAGAAAACCCAGGAAAACGTGGTCAAGGAGGAAGAACAAATGAGTGATAAAGACTAGATCAATCTAGCAGACCTCCCTGCATCCATGCCAATTATACCCGAACAAGAAAAACACAACCAGGAAAGCTGGACTGGTTGCTTCGACGATGGATGCCAAGTACACTTTATGAAGAAAGAAGGGGCCAATTAATGGCCACGTGAAAAACACAGAACCCCCTCACCATCACCACCCCACTTGCCACCGATGACGTCATGGGAGAGATTCCCACAAACATCCCTGTCCCCACATATACCGCCGTCGTCACCATGCGACAAGAACATCCTCCCAGGAATGAGTCAAAAGAAGTTTTCAGGGATGAAAACGAGAAGAATGGGGGGCAAAAAATCCTGGCCAAAGGTCAGGAAAGAAAAAAACGTAGCCTGAGGGGAACAGGCACAAGAAGAGATAAAACCAAAACCGAGCTACACCACAGATCAAGATACGATAATGGGCCTATATGATCAGTTGAGGCACCTACAAGAAATAGTGGACACAGCCTGAATAGATCGAAATCTCTTCAAAGGACAGGTGAAGATGTGGGAATGGATAGGAAGGACCATTCAGAGGGAAAAGGTGAAACTAGAACAGGAAGTAAGGATTCAGCAGATAAGAGCAGGATGGGCAGCATGGAAAGTGATAATTTCGGAAAGGAAAATGGAAATAAAGGAGAGGGAAAACAAATTACTAAGAGAAACAATGGAAAAAAACAACGAGGAGATATGAAAATTGGCAGTAAGGTTGGACAGATTAACAGAAAAAAAGGATGAAGGACCGTTGGCCTAATGGAACTTAGGCCATAGGGAAGGGGAAGCTAGTGTTACAAACCTAGCATGGAAAAGGGCTTTCACATGACTCATGATTATGAGGTCATAGGTTTGTAAAGGTTTCGCGCACATGACCAATTAGGTCAGGTGAGTCTCACATATGACTTGCAGTTGTAAGTCATAGTTGTTATATTTGATTTAATGATACAATAACTTATTTAAAAGTTATAAGTTGTTTTTGTGCACATGACTTATTTAGAAGTCATGTGAGTTTCACACATGACCTATTTAAGGTCATGTGGTTATTATGTTATGCGAATATATGAGTCACAATTGTGACTCATAAATAGTTATTGATTTGTAAGCGGGTTGTGGGAAGGACTATATAAGGAGGAGGATACAACATAGTAGTTAGTTCTTCATGCAACCACCTAAGTTATTTCCTAGATATAACTATACAACTTTATGAATATAAAACATCTTTATGCTCTTTACTAAGAAAAGAACATCTCAAGATATCTTCCTTGTAGGACAAGGAAGAAAGTGAACTGCTTAGTCTTAGGAAGGCTAAGTAAGGATAAGAATTTAGTCTTAAGAAGATTAAGTATGAACAGCAAATACCAAGTTAAGTCTTAACCCCATTACAGTATCTAATAAAGATTGATATAATATCGTTGCTTATTGCTCAGTTGTATACTAGGAGTGATAGACTAAGTGATCCTAACAGTAGCCACAGGTTGGCCAAGTGGCGATGACTAGGCTACCACCACAACTTTGGGAACTATCTGACTCGGGATCTAATTGAGAGCAATTTAGCAAGGTCTCCACACCCTCTTCTCAGCTGAAGAGTATTGGACTGGTCACTGTCTAATTGAAAGTGTTACCCCTGATACTGATTTGGGTCTGTGCATGAGCTTAAGGAGGTAAAGGGGTTGAGTAGACAAGGAACAGATTGGATTGGCACCATACAGCAATGGCATATGGGTACTTGTAGTCGGCACAAATTCGAAATGGGGGTTTACACCCCACCAGTCTCGAATCTTAGCCCAAGTTGATAGTACTGGCGGATTGATCCTACACTTTACCATGAGAAAAGTACTGGTCAGGTTATAATCAGGAACCCCTCAGCAGGGGGTAAAGACTGCTAGTAATGGGTTGCCCAATAACCATAAAATATTCTTTTCTTGTCAGTTTACCTGAGGAGACCTGATTGGTCGAAATAATGTGGGTGTTATAGTAAACTCAAAAGCTTTACACCCCTTATACCCAACTATACAAAACTGCAAGAATAAAATGATTAATGCCTACACTGATTATACCTTAGTACCAACATGACTTTGCTCGGTACATGTTTTAACTTGTGACCAGGAACTCTTATCCTTTGTCCCAAGAGAACCATCATCTTTTGTACACCCCACAGGGAACCTCTGTACAAAAATTCAAGAATACACTAAAGTACACCATAGTACTATTATCTCCTTGTGCCGAATATTCCTCCAAGTACACCAAAGACCTCAAGTACCTAGGTACGCCAAGTCAACATATTCGTCCAGACAAAGATTTTGCTCAAGAAGGACTCTTGAACCCTCACTAAGCACAAAAGGGCCTGTTGAAGTCCATACCAGATTCTGGTTGTAAAAATCTGGAAGTGAAAACATATTGAGACAGAGCCATCAGGCAAGCAGCGCAAACTTGTTGCCCCATAACCTACCCTTTATGAGCACATAGAAGGCCACGCACACCTCCATATTAAAGGAAAATGCTACCGTATCTAAGTTACTAGACTCAGGAGTTGAGGTCTTTGTCTTAAATGAAAAATTGGTATGAGAATTAGACGTACCCTGCATAACATACAGAAATCATATTCCAATTAAAGGCTTTATGGGCAACATTGCTAAGGCCAATGGCAAACAATACACTACCTCTATAAAAATGGAAATAGGGTTGAATCACTACACCACTGAAGTCTCCTGTGAAGTGGCATCTATGAATAGATGGGGGATGATAATACCCTATGGATGGTTGAAAGAACACCCCATATCTAATATAATCTATTGAGATAGGTGGAAATTTCAAAACCAGAAATGTCATGACCACTGTAGTCCAGGTACATGGTGTGACTGGGATGAACAGTTTGAATGGGATGATGACATAGTACAGGACCAAGATGTGACAGTTGTTCGCTGGGTAAGCTCCAATGATGAGAGCAAGGAACTGGTGATCAGCCAGTTGCCAGAAGAATACCTGGATTATACGGACCTCTTTCTACCTTCAGCTGCAGAAAGATTACCACAAAGAAGGACCTTTGATCATGCAATAGACCTCAAAGAGGGTCTAAGTCCACCTTGTAGACCCATCTACAAGCTTTCTGCCAATCAATAAGAGGCGCTGAGCATATACCTAAATGAGATGTTAGAACAAGGAAAGATCAGACCTAGCATGGTGCTGTGTGGGGCTCTGATACTATTTGTACCAAAGCCAAATAGTGGCTGACACCTGTGCATTGATTATAGAGGCCTTTATAAAGTCATGATATTCAACAAATACCCACTCCCCCTGATGACGGAGTTATGAGACCAGGTTGTTGGCTCAACCATCTTTACTAAGTTAGACCAAAAGGATGGATTTCACCTGATTAGGATTAAGGAAGGAGATGAATGGAAGATGGCTTTCCAGACTCGCTATGGATACTTTGAATACAAAGTCATACCATTTGGGCTGGTTAATACCTCAGCTACTTTCCAAGCAATGATGAACACAGTATTAAGAGAATTCCTAGATCATGGGGTCATGGTCTATATAGATGACATTCTCATCTACTCAGCACATGAGGCAAGCCATGTGGAGTTAGTCCAAAAGGTATTAGCTCACCTAAGAGAATATCAACTAGCAGTCTCTATTGCAAAGTCTTACTTTCATGTTACCACGGTGAAATTCCTGGGTTACTATTACAAACCAAGCATGGTTTGTAATAGTTTCACATGATATATGATTGTATGTCATAGTATTTCATTTGTTAAAAGTTTTGCACATGACTTGATTGAGTCATATGATATTATATTTCGCACTATGACTCATATACAAGTCATAGGGTTTCATATAATTCACAGTTGTGAGTCATAGTTGTTTATGTTTGAATTTGATTGGTATGTTAAGTATTGACTGATAGGTGCGCCTATGAGTCATGAGGATTAAGAGGCATGACTTTGTTTTTATGAGTCATGAGGTTTTGCACATGACCCCTTTAAGGTCATGGAACTTTCGCACATGACCAAGTATGGTCATGAGGTTATGTGTTACGCGTATGCATGAGTCACAGTTGTGACTCATTTGATTTGTAAGCAGGTTGCTGGAAGAACTATATAAGGAGGTCGATAGGACCTGACAGTTAGTTCTTCACGCAACCACCTAAGTTGTTTCCTATCTTATAAGTTATCAATAAAACACCTTTACACTCTTTACTACAAAAGCCAACAATCACAAAGAAGAACAGAATCCATACTAGTTAGCACTAAAGGACTTAGTATTGACAATGGTCAATATATAAGACGTAGTGTAGGATAACAAGTATTGAGAATTCTCGAAGGAAAGAGAATACAACAAGAGATAGGTGAGTATTATCTCTAAGAAAAAAGCTAATGATAGGCTCGTTACCTGTTACGAGATATAAGAAAGGAGAGATCTTATAGCTGATCGTAACATTTGGTTGCATCCCCAAGCAACACCCAACAACAACACAGATTTTGAATATGATGACCAATCCTTAGAACTCCCAGAGGTTGCACACGAACTTGCAAGAACAGCCTCAGAAAGAGAGAGAACACCAAGTCCAGTTACATCAGAAGAAAGGTCACAACATAACGAATCTTCAAGCGAGGAAGAAGAAAGAACAGAAAGAATGTCGGGCCAAGGACAAACAGTGGGACAAGCTGCAAACCCACCACCAGCCAAAGAAGAACCACTTGGACAACTATCGCAGATACTACAAGCCATGAACGTTCTGAAACCGAAGGTTAAACTGCCAAGTACCTACACAGGTGATAGAAAAGAACTCAGGAACTGGCTAGCGGAACTGCAAATCTACTTCCAAGCAGTAGGATGGGCAGAAGAACACAATGAGGAAAAAATCACCTATGTATCCAGTCTACTAAGAAAGGAGGCAAGTTCATGGCTCACACCCTATACAGAAGGAATAAGAATCAAACCCTGCAACAACTGGGAAGAATTCAAGGAAGCAATTAAAAACCAATTTGGGGAAATTGATCCAAGGGGAATAGTGAGAATACAACTCAAAAATATGGTCCAAGGAACTCAGACTATGACAGAATACTGGAACAAGTTCAAACTGGCCCTAACAGAAGCGGAATTGGATGACATGACAGCAGGAGAATGACTATATGCGGGAATGAACCCGAAATTGCAAGAAGAATTTGATCACTATGATCAAACAATCACGGCAGCAGACCAGTTAGCAGTATGAGCTATGAACAAAGAAATTTGACTGGCCACACTCAAACATCTGCACCAGGCAAAGAAAGTTAAGATGGAAACATACAGCACCCCAAGAAACCAAGATGGTACTTTTAAAACAACACCCAAGGAAATCCTGCAAGGAGATCCCATGGACCTGGATGCTACAAATTGAAGGAGGTACCAAAGACGACCCCAGGGAGAATGGAGAAAACACATGAAAGAAGGATTATGCTATCAGTGTGGAAAAAAGGGACACATGACAAAAGACTGTAGAGTCAAGAAGGCCAATATTAAGGGACTGAAGATTCGGGAACTGGATGTGGAAAAAGAACAAGAGACTTTAAACGACGAAAGTCCCTAAGAATAGATGGTTCTGGGGACAATAGAATAAAACCCATCAAAAGAGGGAGGACATCCCCAGGAAAGGATGGGCCAGGGGATGACAAAATAAGAAACATCAAGATCGCACACCTCAATACTGCAATAACCAACAAGGAACTAAGAAACCTCGAATCGGACCATATCATGGTCAAAGTACAACTACACAACAAGCAACAACAAATACCGATAAACGCAATGATCGACTCAGGGGCAACTGAAGATTTTATAGATCGCAACTTCGCTATAAGTCATCAGTTACCATTGACAAAAATTGAAAAACCAAGAGACATATACATGGTAGATGGAATGGTATCGGATGCAGGACCAATCACCCATGTCACAGAAATCCCTATGGATATCGGAAGCCACAAAGAGAAAGCAACTTTCCTAGTAGCAAACCTTGTCAAACATGAAGTCATCCTTGGCATGACATAGTTAAAAGACCACAACCCAAGGATCGATTGGAGAAATGAAGAAATCACCTTCGACAGTGACAGGTGTAAGACAGTATGCCTTGATGCCTCCCCGACGGTATACGCAGTACCAGAAAAGGAAGCAATTCAGGAGAATCTAAAAAGTAGGATTCTAAGGATCAGCACTAAGGAAGGACCAAACTATGAAGTCATAGTCAAAAGGCTGAGAGAAGACGCGAAGATACCTATGAAAGGTTCATGAAAGGCTGCAGGTAGTGACCTGTTCAGCATAGAAGAAGCAACAATCCCAGCAAGGGGACAAAAGCTCCTTCGAACAGGGATCTCAATAGGACTTCCGGAGAATACCTATGCCCACATCGTACCCAGAAGTGGTTTGGCAAGCAAAAATGGCCTTACCATTAATGCTGGAGTCATAGATGCAGACTATACAGGAGAAATTCGGGTCCTATTAGTAAACCTGTCAGAAGTGGATTATGAGGTCCACAAAGGAGATAAGATCGTCCAGATAATTGTTGAAAAAATAGTTTCAACACCATTCAAGGAGGTACAACAACTTCAACCCAGAGAAAGGGGCAACCAAGGATTCGGCAGCACAGATTACCAAGAGGAAGAACCATCTCAGAATAAGAAAAAACTATCGATCACTTTCATCTCAGCACAAGCATTTGGTAGGATGCACAAAAAAGGAGAAATCACCGGAATCCTAAAATGGGATGATGCAAGACTCATGCTGGTGGCTACAACAATTAGCACCGAACTAGCCCTGCAAAAGAAAGGAAAGGGCAGAAAAGAAACCTTAAGACAAATAGTGCCTAAGGAGTATTACAACTTCTTAGACATATTTGAAGAAAAAGAAAGAACCGAGTTACCACCACATAGGGCAGTGGACCACAAGATTGAAACAGAAGCACCGCCACTATTCATGAAACTCTACCCCTTAAGAGGGGAAGAACTCAAGGAACTCAGAGAATACCTGGAAAGGAACCTAGAAAGACGATGGATAAGACCTTCGTCCTCATCAGCGGGAGCACCCATACTCTTTGTCAAGAAAAAAGATGGAGGATTAAGGCTTTGTGTGGACTATAGAGGCCTAAATACAGTATCAAAAAAAGACCGATATCTATTACCATTGATAAGTGAAGCCTTGGACCGACTACAAACGGCAAAATATTTCACCAAACTCAATATCAAGGATGCCTATCAACATATAAGGATTGCCAAAGGAGATGAATGGAAAACAGCATTCAGAACGAGATACGGACTACATGAATATATGGCCATGCCATTCAGATTAGCTAATGCACTGGCAACCTTCCAACGATGGGTCAATAATACACTTAGCAAGTATTTGGACATCAACTGCATAGCTTACCTGGATGACCTATTGGTATATTCGGATACCATGGAACAACATCGAAAGGACGTGGGTATAAACCATGATACTAGCAAAACTCAAGGAAATTGGAGTTCGCCCCAAACCTACAAAATGCGAATTCCACAAGGAAGAAACCGAATACCTAGGATTCATCATCAACTCTGAAGGAGTCCGAACGGATCCTACCAAAACAGATACCATAAAAGTATGGACAACACCAGAAAAGGTCAAAGACATCCAAAGCTTTGTAGGATTCTGCAACTTCTACCGAAGATTTATAGAAGGATTCAGCAGAATAGCAAAACCACTTTACAACAGAACAAAGAAAAATCAAAAGTGGGAGTGGGGAGAGCCGGAGCAAAGGGCCTTTGAAGGTCTTAAGGAAAGACTCACCACAACTCCAATACTAAGACACTTCGACCCAGAAGCACCCATCATGATCGAAACAGATGCATCAAATTACGTCTGTTTCAGAATAATATCGCAACAAGATAAGGAAGGGCTATGGAAACCAATAGCCTATCGGTCAAAAACAATGACCAAAGCAGAATGCAACTATGATATACACGATAAGGAACTCCTTGCAATAATGCAGGCCCTCAAGGAATGGAGGAAATATGCACAAGGAAGCCCTCACACAGTCAAGATTCTTACAGACCACAAGAACCTTGTCCTATTCACAACTACCAAGGCCCTAAATAGAAGACAAATAAGATGGAGTGAAGAGCTAAGTCAATACAATATCAAAATCGAATATCGACCAGGCAAGGAAGAGGCAAAACCGGATGCCCTTACAAGAAGAACAAATAACATACCAATGGAAGGAGACGATCGCATTACACAACAACAAAGAATCCTGTTACCAAAAGAACAATTCTTTATGGATGAGGGATATGCCTCTGGCTCAGAAGAAATCAATATTATAGAACTATGGATGATAGAAGACCAAGGAACCGAAAAGAATATCAAAGAAAAGACATCACAGGATGTGTTGCTCTAAGATATTCGAAAATCCATAGAAAGGAAGGATAAAGAAGACCCGAAAGTGGCACTAGGATCATGCGACTGGAAGGAAGGATACATGTGGTACAAAGGAAAAATCTGGCTACCAGAAGATGAACCAATAAGAAGCGAAGCGATAAGAAGGAATCACGACACACCACAAAATGGACATGGTGGAACAGTCAAAACATTTGAATTGACATAACGAACATACTATTGGCCAGGAATGCACCAAGATATTAAGCGATATGTCAAAAACTACAACATGTGTCAACAGACAAAACCAAGCCATCACGCGCCCTATGGACTATTGCAACCACTACAAATACCAGAAAAACCATGGAAATCCATCAGTATGGATTTCATCACAGACTTGCCACTATCGAACAACTATGATGCAATATGGGTCGTTGTGGATCGATTAACCAAGATGGCTCATTTCTTACCCTGTTGGAGGGATATGAAAACCAAACAATTTACGCAATTGTTTATGAAAAATGTTTTCAAACTACATGGATTACTGAAAGATATCATCAGCGATAGGGGATCAATATTTACATCTGACCAATGGAAAGAGATGACCAAAGGATTGGACATTACCAGGAAGATAAGCACAGCATTCCACCCCCAAACGGATGGTCAGACAGAGCGAACAAATGCCTCACTGGAACAGTTCCTAAGGGCATATGTGGAATACTCCCAACAAGATTGGGAAGGATGGCTATCATTTGCAGAATTTGCATACAACAACACGAGATAAGATGTCATTAAGACAACACCCTTCTACGTAAACTATAGACATCACCCCATCAACGAACCTATGGGACACACAGGTTTATGAGAAATATTGGAAAAGGATGATATCAGCCGACTACACAGACTCATCAAAACAGAAATAAGAATGGCACATGATAAAATGAAGGAAAACAACAATCATCACAGAAAACCCGATCCAAGACTGGAAACAGGAGATAAAGTCTGGTTAATCACAAAAGATATCCAGACCACAAGGCCATCAAAGAAACTGAATTATCGCAAAATAGGACCATACAAGATCATCGAAAAAATTGGAGAAAAGGCTTATAAGCTAGACCTCCCAGCCTCAATGAAAACGAAACATCCAGTCTTCCACATCAGCAAACTCGAACTTTATTCGAACAATCCTCTACCCTCACAAAAGAAACCTCCCCCTCCTCCTGTCGAGATAGAAGGAGAAGATGAATACAAACTTGATCAAATAGTTGATTCAAGACTACATTACGGAAAACTACAATACCGAGCCAAGTAGACCGGTTACTCTGCACAACACGACCAAGAGTGGTACCCAGCAGAAATTTTTAATAATGCCAAACATGCAACCGAACACTTTTACCGAGAAAACCCAGGGAAACCTGGTCAAAGAGGAGGAACAAATGAGCAACAAGGACTGGATCAACCTAGCCGATCTCCCTGCATCCACGCCAATTACACATGAACAAGAAAAACACAACCAGAAAAACTAAACTGGTTGCTTCGACAATGGATGCCAAGTACACTTTATGGAAAAAGAAGGGGCAGATTACAGGCTGAAGGAGCAAAGAACCCCCCTACTACCACTCCAACCACCCATGACAACATGGGAAGAAATGTCACCGTCCCCACATACACCACCCTAGTCACCATGCGACAACAACATCCTCTTATCGGCAAAGCAAGCAAAGTTTTCAGGGACGAAAACGATGAGAAGGGGGGGCAAAAAATCTTGGCCTAAGGTCAAGAAAGGTGGAGAACAGTTGGAAAAGTGTCCAACAATAACCCATACCGATTCCTTTGAGATGAAGGAAACCTTGAAGAGAGAGGTCAAGGAAAAGGAGGAGCAAATTGCAAAGCTGGAGGCAGATAAGAGATGGTCAAAAGGAGAGATAGCAGGCAAGGATATCAGGATCCAAGCTCTGGAAAGAGAGCTAGCAAGAGAATGCTATGTGAGGAAGGAGGAAGAAAAAAGATTCAGTAGAATTGCGGGAGATATGGCACACATCCGCAGAAACATAAGAAAAGATGTGTACTATGAAGGATACCATCATGAATCCTCAAGGGACTGAGGATTTAGGGAAAGGGGAGCTAGTATTACAAACCAAGCATAGTTTGTAATGGTTTCACATGACATATGATTGTATGTCATAGTATTTCATTTGTTAAAAGTTTCGCACATGACTCGATTGAGTCATATGATATTATATTTCGCACTATGACTCATATACGAGTCATAGGGTTCCATATGATTCACAGTTGTGAGTCATAGTTGTTTATGTTTGAATTTGATTGGTATGTTAAGCGTTGACTCATAGGTGCGCCTATGAGTCATGAGGATTAAGAGGCATGACTTCGTTTATACGAGTCATGAGGTTTCGCACATGACCCCTTTAAGGTCATGGGACTTTCGCGCATGACCAAGTATGGTCATGAGGTTATATGTTACGTGAGTGCATGAGTCACAGTTGTGACTCATTTGATTTGTAAGCAGGTTGCTGGAAGAACTATATAAGGAGGTCGATAGGACCTGACAGTTAGTTCTTCACGCAACCACCTAAGTTATTTCCTATCTTATAAGTTATCAATAAAACACCTTTATACTCTTTACTACAAAAGCCAACAATCACGAAGAAGAACAGAATCCATACTAGTTAGCACTAAAGGACTTAGTATTGACAATGGTCAATATATAAGATGTAGTGTAGGATAACAAGTATTGAGAATTCTCGAAGGAAAGAGAATATAACAAGAGATAGGTGAATATTATCTCTAAGAAAAAAGCTAACGATAGTCTCATTGCCTGTTGCGAGATATAAGAAAGGAGAGATCTTATAGCTGATCGTAACAGTTACGTAGTAACCACAAAAAGAGTCTCCATGAGTGAGAAAAAAGTGGAGTCTATTCGAAATTGGAAGCAGCCAAAATCAGTAAAGGACATACAAATCTTCATAGGGTTCACAAATTTTTACCGAAGATTTATCAAGGATTTCTTGGTAATTTGCAAGCCAATTACAGAGCTCCTAAAAGGAAATTGCAAACATTTTGCCTGGGGAGGAGAACAGGATGAAGCTTTTGAATTCCTGAAGGAAGAATTTGTGACAGCACCAATTCTTTGCCATTTTGACCCCATGAAAGAGACAATAGTGAAAACTGATGCAAGTGATTTTGCACTTGACTGTGTTTTATACCAGCTTGTAAAGAAAAAACTAGACCCAGTAGCATTCCACTCACGAAAATTCGACCCTGCAGAATGGAACTACAATGTTCATGACAAGGAATTGTTGGCAATTGTGGAAGCCTTCAAAGAATGGCATCACTACTTGGTGGGAACTGAGGTCCCCATCACTGTTTACACCAATCATCAGAATTTACAGTACTTCCTCACCACCAAGGCATGGAGTGCAAGACAAATTCGATGGTCCCAAAAGCTGATAGATTTTAACTTCTACATTGTTTACCGACTGAGAACCTGAGGTGGGAAACTAGATGCACTGAGTAGATGGCTGGAGTACCATCCTGAAGAGGGAGCTACCCATAGTGAACAGTCAATCTTGAAGCCAGAAAATTTCTTACAAATTGCTGTAGTATGGAAAACCCCTGAGGACAAAGGATTAACCCCCACAGAGGACATAGAACTCGATTCCTGACCAGAGGATGACCAGATATCGGGGACAGAAGACTTGGATGAAAGTTTGAAGCCACAAGGAATCTGAGTCTATAGACTGGCAGAAAGTGCTAAGGTACCCACTAGAGGATCAACTCTTGCAGCAGGACATGACTTGTATAGTATGGATATGCTAACTATCCCTGGGAAGGGACAAGTTCTGGTCATGACAGGAATAGCTATAGGGCTTCCTAAAGGAACCTATGAGTGAATTGCACCCTGAAGTGGATTGGCACTTAAACATGGTATACACATAGGTGCTGGGGTGATAGATGCCAACTATACTGGTGAAATAAAAGTCTTAATGGTTAACCTGATGGATGCAGATTACAAAGTCACCAAGGAGGATTGGATAGCTCAAATTATGATCAAGAAAATCAACAACATTGAGCTCCAGGAAGTGGCAGACTTGGCAATAATGGAACGAGCTGATGTGGACTTCGGAAGCAGCAGCCTGCTTGGAAAAAAGCTAATAGTATACTTTCTACAAGCAAGTTCTAGAAACTATGAGCATTTTGACCATTATGATGAGGAACACAATCCTAAACTATCACAAGAAGTAGTAATGTTGTCTAAAGCCATCATCGCAAGAGCAGAAATGAAGAAGTTCGATGTGGACTTTGTGGCCAAAGTAAAAGAAGCAGCTGAATGAGATGAAGAGTGGGTCATGAGAAGGCAGGAGTTAGAAAGATTGAGGAATGATGGCATAGACCCTCCAAAATTCTGGAACTTAAAGGATGTACTGGTATACTACAAAAACCAACTTTTTATCCCAGTAGATAAAAGTATCCAAACCCTCATATTGAATGGATGCCACAACTCAAAAATCACTGAATACTTCGTGTTATGGGGTATTCCAACCATAGATAGGGCCGGTAGGTCTAGGCCGTAAGCTTCTTGAAATAAGGTAAAGTAGGATAAAACAAAGATCGTTAAGGTAGGCTCGTATTTCCCGAAGTGTTTAAAAGGAATATGTGTAATAATAGTTTTTTCAAGAGTAAGTTAATGAATATATTAATAAGATCTCTTCTCCATTGCTTGATGTTTCTGATAGCTGGGAGTACCTCGATATTTATATTCCGCGTCTGGGTTATCGCGGGCTACAACCAACTCCCATACTATCTAAGTACCTCCGTCGAAAACCTCTTAAAATTCCTAAGTGCGAACACCTTTGACCCTGAGAATATTTGCCTTGCTTAGCTTTGATCTCTTCAAACTCCTATTGTTTCTGGGGGGTGTGAACACCCCTCCAGTAGGTAGTCTTCGATCTCTCCACTATATGAACTTAATTTGAGTATGCCGCCCTAATGGCAACTATACCAATTGTTCTGCCTCAAAACATAAAGTGATCAGCTTTAATGAATGAGCGCGGCCATTGTGTTGCATATTGATGCATCACAAGGCCCATCGGATATATAGGGTTTTTTGCTCTGGATCGAGCCAATAGCTTATCCAGTGAAAACCTCTCATACCAATTCTCGAGTAGGCCCTCTTGGGGCACTACTTCTTTCAAAGCAAGAGGCTCAGCTCTATGGCTACCTGTCAGTGCCATAGGCTCACAATATTCGGTCACTAAGGTTTCTTCCCAAATCGTCCCATCACTTATCAGCCATAATATTTAACTGCTAATGTACAAGGTAATAGCTTGCTCAAAACTTAACCAAATTCCTCCGAGTCACTTCCCATGAGTCGCCAAAGGTGCCCTCTCATATATCCTACGGACAGCATCCGGTCGGACGGACGGCGACGACGTATATGGTGTTATGCTGAAGGTGCCATTTATTGTGGCTAAAGTGTCGGGACGCAACTCGACCGTAATACCGTAATGACGCCCGGTCCCTACATGGGGGCTGCAGGGGTATGGTAGAAATAATCCCATGTAAAGGCCAGGTAACTTTGGCCCTTTTTTCCATATGCCTAACACTTCGGCCAGGAAAAAACCCTAGACATAGTCACACGAGATTTCAACTGGAAGGAGTTAACAAGCTGGGTTAATGATTATGTCAGATCCTGTGATGAATGTCAACACAATAAATCTCCTCGACATGCAAGGTATGGGTTACTTAAACCCTTACAAGTACCATATGCAGCATGGACATCTATCTCAACAGATTTTATTGTTCAACTACTAGAATCGCAGGGATATACCCAGATCATGGTCATAGTGGATTGGTTCACCAAGATGGCACATTTTGTCGGTCTAGAAGAAAACACGACTGCAAAAGATATTGCCAATGTCTTCCTCCAAGAAGTATGGAAACTCCATAGGCTACCCACAGAAATTATTTCTGACATGGATGCAAAGTTTCAAGGTGAATTTTGTGAGTCATTGTGCCAGGCTCTGGAAACTAAAAGAAGAATGTCAATGGCCTATTACCCTCAGACTGATGGGCAAACCGAAAGAACCAACCAAGTACTGGAAGGTTACTTACGAAGCTTTGTCAACTATGATCAGGATGATTGGTATCAACTCCTGCCAGTGGCAGAATATGACTACAACAACTCTACCACCAATGCACACAAATTGACCCCTTTCTTTGCGAACTATGGTTTCCATCCACAGACAGAATGGATGAGAGAATGTGAGGCTCAAACTCTAGGTGCAGTCCTTTACATGCACTGGATGAAAAATATACATGAATAAGCCAAGAAGACACTAGAATCTACATGAGAGGCTATGTCAAGGTATTACAATCAAAAAGCCAGGGAGCAACCAGACATAAAAGTTAGAGACTAAGTCATGCTCAATGGCAAGAATATACGATCAAAAAGGCCCTCAAAAAAGCTGAGCCCAAAGCTCTACGGGCCTTTTAAAGTATTGGAAAAGAAAGGTGAACAAGCCTACAAACTCCAAATACCCAACTGGTGGAAAATCCATCCAGTCTTTCACGTAGCGCTGCTCGAACCCTACCAAATTTCAATTCAGCCTGGATGGGCACAGCCACCTTGAGACCCAGAAGAAGTCGAAGGTAACTTAGAATAGGAAGTGGAGAGAATTGTGAGGAGTGAAATAATCTCCTATACAAGATGAGTTAGAGGATGAAATAAAGTCCTCCAAGAGATCTGATATTTTGTGAAATGGAAAGGTTGTTCTGAAGATGAGAACACCTGGGAACCCTCGGAGCACCTAGAGTGTGCCTAGGAATTATTGAAGGAATTTCATAGGTTGAATCCTGAAATGCTGGGATGGGCAGGATTGGAATAATGTAGCAAGGTTTTCTTTCCATGGCCAAGCAAATGTGTGAAAGCTTTTTACCCTACCATGTTGAGTTCCCACAAAAGAAATTTTTTTTATATTGTTTTGTTTATTTTATTTTTAAAGAGACGTTCGAGACAAAGTCTTGGGAGGGGGAGCTACTGTTAGGCATATGGAAAAAAGGGTCCAAAGTTACCCAGCCTTTACTCAGCATTATTTCTACCACACCCCTGCAGCCCCCATGTAGGGACTGGGTGTCATCACGGTATTACAGCCGAGTTGCATCCCAACACTTTAGCAACAATAAATGACACCTGCAGCATAACACCATATACGTCATCGCCATCTATCCGACCGGATGTTGTCCATTGGATATATGAGAAGGCACCTTTGGCGACTCATGAGAAGTGACTCAGAAGAATTTGGTTAAGTTTTGAGCAAGCTATTATTCTGTACATAAGCAGTTAAATATTATAGCTGATAAGTAGTGGGACAATTTGAGAAGAAACTGTTAGTGACCAAATATCACGAGCCTATGGCACTGATGGGTAGCCATAGAGCCGAGCCTTTTGCTTTGAAAGAAGTAGTGCCCTAAGAGTGCCTACTCAAGAATCGGTATGAGAGGTTTTCGCTGGATAAGCTATTGGCTCAATCCAGAGCAAAAAACCCTATATATCCAATAGGACTTGTGATGCAGCAAGATGCAACACAATGGCCGCGCTCATTCATTAAAGCTGATCACTTTATGTTTTGAGGCAGAACAATTGGTATAGTTGCCATTAGGGTGGCATACTTGAATTAAGTTCATATAGTGGAGAGATCGAAGAATACCTACTGGAGGAGCATTCACACCCCTCAGAGATAATAGGAGTTTGAAGAGATCAAAGCTAAGCAGGGCAAATATTCTCAGAGTCAGGAGTGTTCACACTCAGGAAAAATAAGAGAGTTTGATGAAGGTACTTAGATAGTATGGGAGTTGGTTGTAGCCCATGATAACCCAGACATGGAATATAAATATTAAGGTAACCCCAACTATTAGAAACACCAAGCAACAGACAAGAGATCTTATTAATATATTTATTACCTCACTCTTGAAAACTTTATCACACCTATTCTTTCCAAGCCTTTGGAAACCCGAGCCTACCTTAATGATCTTTGTTTTATTTTTACTTTACTCTATTTCAGGAAGTTTACGGCTTAGATCTACCAGCCCTATCTACGGTTAGACTACCCCATAACAGGGACTATCTCTATTTCCACATATATCGCTGTCATGGGAAGTATTTTCTCTGGGCTGAAGGTGCTCCTGATTATATTGATTAGTGTAGTTTGTGCCTTGTCTATCTCAGTGACCGCTCCCTACACCTCTATGCTGTGGGTAAGTTGCAGTAGGGTCAGTCCTTTTATTAGCCTTAGGGTTGTCAATGCATTCAGTCCTACTTTATCATAACTACTTGTTAGGGCTTTGAGGAAGCAGCTGGTCTTTTGGGCTTTTGTTGCCCAGTGTGTGATATGGTTTTTCCATTTGAAGTCTGGTGATATGAAGTATCCTAGCCATCTCATCACTTCCTTTTCTGGGATGGTGAAGTTCCCCACCTTTGGGGTTATGTGTTTGTTCTGGAGGGTTTTTATGTGGATCCTCTCCATCTTAAGAGGGGAGAGGTTGTAGCTGTGGTCCTTGTATATGGTGTTGATCTTATCTATGGTGTTTTGGTGGGCTTTCTGTCCCTAGGCTTGGTTTCTGTATGTGGTGGCCACTAGTATGTTATCCATGTAGGTGAGGAGGTAGGTCAAGGTCCCTCAGATCTCACTGGGTTCTATTGCTGTTATCTCTCTTATGCTTATTAGGAACAGGATAGGGGATAGGGGAGATCCCTGGGGTATTCCTTTGTCTGTTGTGAAGGCTTTAGAGTATCTCCCATTGAACCTGTAGGAGGTGCTTCTATTGGCTCCCCAGTGTTTCACCCATTGTCTGAGGTGGGTATCACTTTTTTCTATCGTCTCGCATACTTCTTCCATCCTTAGGTAGTCAAAGCTTCCCTCTATATCAAGAGCTGTTAGGCATATGTATGGTTGTTTGGAGGTGGTCAGCATGTTATTGAGTGCCTGGATTGCATCTGTTGTCCCATTATATATTTGGTATTAGTAGATCCAGTTTGGGAATATGCACTACTGCTGACCTTTCCAGCACTTTTGCCAGGATGGATTGGAGTTGTAGGGGTCTCCAGCTTTTAGCCACCATGTACGATTTTTTCTTCTCCTTTTTTATCAGGATAGTGTTGCTTGTTTTCCAGCTTACGAGGATACCTTCTGTCCATGCTCTGTTCATCATGCTAGTAAAGAGGGTTTCCCTGTACTTCCTAAATTCCTTGATTGCTCTTCTGAGGATGAGATCTAGTCCTGTTGCTGCTCTATTTGTGGTGGCTTTTAGGTCTATATCCAAGAGACCTATATCTATTTTCTCTAGTGCTTCCATTAGTGTTTCTAGGGTGCACCTGTTCTCACCTCCATATAGTACTATATGCAGCTCCTGGGCTATGTGGGGGTGTTCTGCCACTATGCTTCTATCCTTCCTGATCAGGATAGGTATAAGTTGCTTGTTGTGCCTGGGTTTAACATTCCTGAAGCATTCTGGGTCAGTCTCTTCCTGGAGGGCTTCACTGTTTGCCTCCATTTTGGCTTTGGTGATTTCCTTCTTGTAGTACTATTTCTGGTTTCATATCGAGCAGCATCTGGGGTTGTTTCTCAGGTCTCATATAAGTGCTTTCCTGATTTCAGATAGGTTATTATTCCAGAAGGCCTCTGCATTTTCTGTGGCCCTTGGGGTGTACTTCTGGATGATTTTGAATATTACTCTCTGAATGTGGGATGGGTCATCATTGTTCTCTTCCAGGAGTAGGAATTCTGACCAGATACTGTCCCAGTCAGCCTTATCATACCTAAGTGGTTTGATTTGTGATTTTCTCTACTACATTCTGGTGTAGATGTGTAAGGCTACGTAGTCTGATGAAAGCATGGGGACATTATTGACTCAGAGGTTATGATGTCTGTCAGAAATTACCAAGTCCAGCATGGTTCCTGTAGGGTGGGAGTTAGAGGGAGGGTAAGTTATAGTGTAGGCATTGATGACCATGAGGCACCTTTCTGTCATCTATCCTCTTAGCATCATCCCTGCTATATTTAGGCATCCTGTAGACCAGACTGGGTTGATGGCATTGAGGTCTCCTATGATTATATTATTGCTGCCCTTGTATTATTCATTGTTTAGGTCAAATTCATGGACTGTTCTGTTGGTTGGGATACTTTTCCCATAACTGATTGGTCTTCTGTATCCAAGTGTTATTTCTGTACCAACTGTCTAGAGTATGAGAAATTGCAAGTTAACTCTTTCTATTACAAATATGTGGACATATTCATTTTTGATGCAGGAGGTACAGCCCTATCTTACTGCTTTTGTGTCAGCATAACATATGTAACATTCTATGTGTAATATTCTATGTGTATCCAGTTATCATTTTCAAGTGAACATTCTACTAGTATTATTATTTTTGGTTTAAGTTTTTGTGAGGTCTTAAGCAACTCTGTGATAACATTCATGGACCTACTAACATTATGGTAGATTATATCTGTGGTCACCATAAATTAGTCATGGAGGTGTTATAGGAGCAGTGGTATGGCCAAGTTGGGGATTACCAAGCTGTCCTGGGGTGCCACTCCTCCAGCCTTGGTCCTAGTGGGGCAGTGGTTGTCACCTATGAAGTGAGTAGTTTCTTTGCAATTAATCTATCTCCTGATGGTATGGGAGCAGGGTCTTCCTTTCCTGGATGTGTAGTATAGCTCTGGGCAGCTGTGGTCCTTGGTGTAGTAGTCTTCTTTGCAGAACTTGCAGGTTGGGGGGAGGTGGCAATGTACCACATGGTGTTCCATTTGTAGGCATCTCATGCAGCAGGTGGAGGAGTTTCTCCTAGCATATCTGATGAAAGTGGATCGTTGTCCAAAGATTGCCATGTTACCTTTAGTTTTCTTAAGCTAGGAGCTTACCCAATCATTCATTTCCACCATTGCAATGATCAATGATTTGGACTTGTTGTTTGCTTTGAGGGCTGTTGGGGATCTGATCCATTTTGGACTGTTTATGACATGGATGGCCAGGTTGTGGTTGGAGATTTCATTTTCCATTTCCTTCCAGTTAGGGGCATCTGCATCCCAGTCTATTGCAAGCCAGTCTTCATTGTTTCCTAGTGGGACCTTGTAGATGAGGATGTTGATAGTGGGGACATCAGTGATGATGTTGAATCTGAAGATATCAATATCATTAAGAGCTTTTGTGATGGTCCTTGCATCTTGGAGGACTGGTTCTATGGGGAGGTCTTTGACAGTGGTGAGGACTAGGTTGTCATTACAGTTGAACTCAATAAAGGCAAATTTGACCCTGGATACTCCATTTATCACATCCCTAATTTGGACAATCAAGTGACTTGCAGCTCCTATCCTTTGGTCTTTTTCTACTGAGCAGATCAGGAGTCTTCTTTGTCTGGCATGAGGGGTGGAGGGGGTCAAGGAGCCTTGTTCCTATCTTTAGGGAGGTGTTGTTGTATTTTTGCCCTTTCCTTTATTCTTTTTGATGAGGACAAAGTTGTCAGTATCTATTCTCACCACTATTATTACTACATAAGTTTGCTTAACAGAGGCATACTTTTTCATGGTGGTGGGGTGGGTGGTTATTGGGATTGCTAGTGGTAGGTTTGGTGTCCATATTTATTGTGCTGGAGGTTGGGGTGACAGTCTGGGTTGGGATCACTGGGCTCTTATTGGTTGGTATTATTGGGTTGGTGTCTGCTGGGGGTGTTGGGCCTGGGGTGGAATTTTACTGGTGTAATTTCTGTTTCCTTGGATAGCTTCAAGGATTCTGGCCTCTATTTGTTCTAATTTATTATTAAAGGAGTCTTCCAATACTCCCAATAAGATGGTGAGTCCTCTATTAGTGGGGATGGAGTCCTTTTTCCTGATGGATTTTCTGACATCTTCTGGGGTGTTGATCTCCATACTCCCTAAATGAAATGGGGCCAATATAATTGTTGGACTCACCTGGAGTATTGTTTCCTCCATGGCCCTTCCCTTGCCCCTATTGAACTGAGTGTATTTCCTTGATAGGATCCAAATAGAGGGGGAGCAGGATAAGGAGGGTAGGAGTTCGACTGTGATGTTGCCAGAGGGGGTCCCTAGGATTTCTAGGGGTGACAAGAAGTGTACTCCTCTTGGCAGTTCTTGGGAGGTGGGGGTGTACTGGCTATCTCCTATACCAGTCCCATCCAAATTCTTGCCATCGTCTAGAGACATAGTGGTGTCTTGGGTACCTTAGGAGTCTGGGATTTCGATGCATATTCCTTCTATTTGTACATCCTATAGGGATGACTGTGGTATTTGGGAGACCATGACTGGGCTCTCCTAGGAGGGGTGGAATGAGGAGGCCATAGTGGCTAGTCCTGCAAGGGTTTCTTGGTTGACTGTATCAACTGTCTCATTTCTGAACACTTTTTCAAGGGTGGTATGAAAGCCAGGGAGGGTGGCTTGGATTTCTAGTCCTTTGACCATATTGGCTAGTTTCACAAAGCTGGTGTTTAGGCATTCAAGCTTGTTTCAGACAGCAGAGAAGTTGGATCCCAGTGCTACAATCCTGTTTCCGATGTTGACTGCCATGTTTGTGCCACCTGGAGTTCTTAGTAGGGCTCCTGGGACCTAGAGGAGATGGCAGGAGAGGGGTATTGAGTAATATACTCTCATTATGGGCTCTGTTATAGTAGTAGAAGCCAGGGGAAGACATAGAGGATGAAATCAAGTTGGTCTTTGGGTGGTACTTGTTTCTTAAGGTGTTTGAAAACCTTAGGATGGGGCCTTGTGATTGGTTCCATACCCAAAGGGAAGATATTTGGAGTAAGGAGGTGGTGTAGTAAAATGACAGAAAGCTCTGACTATACCAGAGGGAGTTGCTGATATGGCAGTAAAAATATGAGACATGACCAAATCTTGGGGTGAGAAGTAAAAAATTGAAGAAATTTTCTCCAAGAAGGTGGGGGTTCACTTGTTGTACCAGATTTCAAGAAAGAAGGGATGTAAACTCATGAGGGGTATAAGGATAAACCTCTTGTATTCAACTATCTAGCTTGGGGGTAAGACCTATTTTACAAATCTAATTGTATCTAGCTACCGATATGAAATACTCCCTCCAGCCAAGGGCCCCCTAAAAGAAATTCACCTCTTAGACACCTGCCACAAATACATCATTAACGACCCACATATCATCCCGCAAATACTCCTCTACAAAAAGAAACCCTCCCTGAAACCAAGTAACCAGTGATCTAGAGCTCTCTGGAGCAGAGCCACATATGGACCCCCAGTGCTGACCAGTCCCCCTAAAGTTCTCCAGCAAGACCTCTATAGGGCCTCCCCCCACAGGACTCAAAGGAGTCTCCCCATGAGGGTCTGAAGGTAGGTGAAAAGGCATTAGTTCAGGAAGACGAAGTAAGGTATCATCGAGATTAATACCAAAATATTGTTGATTGTGTTGCCAAAGTTACATCACTCAGCCAGTACAAGATCCCAAATCTGCCGATGTACCTGGAGGTGAGCCAGGGCTTCCGATATTGTGTAACTACACCAAGGCCACCAGGATACACTGGCTGGAAGTTCTAAGGTATGGTGGCTGATTTTGGGGGTCAAAGTCATTCCCCGCAAAGTGGGAAGGTGAAGACACCCCTCAAGTTAGGTTACCTGAGGGTTCCCCAGGACTTACAATGATTGCCTAGGAGAAATAAAAAGACTCAACTCCTAGGTCTTATATGCCAAAGTGTGGTTGAGGTTCCTTTAAAAAGGATGTCTGGAACAGTCATAAAAAAGAATGAAAGTCTATCAGAATCATGTTCATGTCTGTACTAGGTGGTGTCAATAAAGAAGGTATGGACTTGGGCCCCAAGAGACTCCTCAAATCATGAACTGTAGTCCTAGCCATCTGCCAACACAAAAAAGAATGCAGTTTCAGAAAAGGGTGCCTTTGGTAGTCAAATGTACCAAGGCCCTTGAAGGGCATCTAGGGGATGTATTAATAGCCAAACAAAAGAAAGCAAGCCAAGGAGCATTGAAAATAATAAATCATCCAAGGTAAGGATAAAGACTTTGAAGTCATTGTGAAAATCGCTCAAAGGGCATTGATTGGGTGAACCCCCCTGCCCCCTCAATTTCAAAAAAGTGAGAAAGAAATTGTAAGGAGAAATCTAATTTTCATTCAAATCTAGTCCAGGGGTAAGCCGCATTTCACCTAATTAAAGGTATCTTACTACCAGTGTGAGATACTCCCCCTAGCCAAGGGCCTCCTTAATGAAATACCCTCTGCCCCACCACTTGCCTAACCAATTTTTTGTTGTCCCCTCACCCAATCCCTATAAAAGAAACTCCTGCTCCCCCCAATCCCCCTGCCCCTTGCCTCCTATTGCCCTCTCACTCAACCTTCACAAAAGAAACTCCCTCTCCCCCCAATCCTCCTTCCCTCAACTAATTATTTTGATGTAAAAGAAACCTACCCTGTCATCTCCATGCCCAGTAGTCATGTACTCAAAGAAATCTAACTACTAAAGAAACCCACCCCATCATCTCCATACCTAGTGGTTGTGTAACTATGAAATCCTTCAAGTAAAGAAACCCACCCCATCATCTCCATACCCAGTAGTCGTGAACTAATGAAATCCCCTGAAACTAATGAAACCAGCTCCATCACCTCCGTACCTAGCTGTCAGATAAACAAGGAAATACTACCCACCAGCATTACGCCTCTGTGTCACCAGGCCACATACTCCTCTCCGCCCACCTTGTCCCCTGGGCTCTCCTTATTAGTGGCCTTCTTTTTCCCTCCTCTTGGGTTACAGCCAGGTTGGTACTAGTGGGTTCTAGCATGCACTTCATATTTAGCCTTTTCTTGTTTTAGTGACTTGTTGCATATTGGGCAGGGTGTCATCTTTGTTGGGTTCCTGGTGGGTTCCTTTGGTTGGGAGGTGGGTAGGTTGATGCTGGCCCCTGTCATCTGTGTCATGTTTGTTCTGCTCCCTTTGTATCCCTCTTCTGGTGGTCTTTTCTTGAGCTCTTCCAGCCATCTTTCCATCCATTCCATTATTTTCTTCTGGTCTCTGGTATCATAGGGGTTGGCTTTGAGTGAGGTTACCATACTGCATCTTTCTATCAGGTATTCCCTAGTGATTATGTCCCTCCCACAGGGGCAGTTTCTCCTCTTTGCCATAGTATTTTGGTAGGGCCATCCTGCCATTGCTCTAAAGTGCAACATGTTTTGCATTTGGGGTCTCATTATGCCTCACCAGTGTTTATAGCTTTCCTTCAAGGAACCTTTGTATCTGATCTTCTTCTCCTTGATGCTGTTTCTCTAGTTTTCAAAGAGGTGGGTCTTGAGATTGTTCTTCCCCAGTTTGAGGTTGTGGGCACTCTCGATTATTGTTTTGGCCCCTGTTTGGTTGGCTCATTTCTTGGTCCATTTCTTAGTCTATTCTGTGGGTCTGTCCAGGCAGTGTGCTGGGAGGCATAGTTGGTTCTGACTGTGGTGGGTGTACATCCTTAGGGGAACTATTCCTGTTTCTGTATATATTGCTACCAGTGGTACCCTTTTCTTGAGGTCAAAGTCTAGTCTTATTATCTTGTTTAGTGTGACCTGTGTCTTGTCTATTTTGGTGACTGTTCCCCACACTTCTATCCCGTATATTAGCTGGGGTAGGAACAGTCCTTGTATTAGCCTCAGAGTTGTCCATGTATTAAGGCCTCCCTTTTTGTATCTTCTTGTCAGGGCTCTGAGGAAGAAGCTTGTTCTTTGGGCTTTGATGGTCCAATGCAGGATGTGGTTTTTCCATTTGAAGTCCAGGGATATGAAGTATCCTAGCCATCTCATTATCTCCTTTTCTGGCATGATGTAGCCTCCCACTTCTAGCATCAGGTGTTTGTCTTAGAGCATGTTTATATGTATCCTTTCTGTCTTGGGGGGGGAAAGGTTATAGCTATAGGATCTGCACACTGTACCTATCTTGTCTACTGTGTCCTGGTGGGCTGCCTGTCCTTGGGTCTAGTTCCTATACATAATGTCTACCAGGATGTCATCCACATAGGTGAGGAGGCAGGTTGTTGTTCCCCAGATTGTCTTGAGCTCTATTGCTGTCATTTCCCTTATGCTTATCAGGAATAGAATAGGGGACAGGGGGGATCCTTGGGGGATTCCTTTGTTAGTTGAGAAGCTCTTGGAGTATTTTCCATTGAATCTGTAGGAGGTGGTCCTGTTAGCCGCCCAGTGTTTGACCTATTATCACAGGTGGGGGTCCATTTTTCCCAGTTTTTTGCATACTTCCTCCATCCTTAGGTAGTCAAAGCCTCCCTATATGTCAAGGACTGTTAGGCAGGTATACAGTTACTTGGAGGTGGTTAACAGATCATTGAGTGTTTGGATTGCGTCCATTGTTCCATTGTTTTTTTCTGCCTCCATACATGTTAGGCATTAGCAGGTTTAACTTCACGATACACACTACCACCACCCTTTCCAGTACTTTTGCTAGGATGGACTGGAGTTGTATCAGTCTCTAGCTTTTGGCTATACTGTACGATTCCTTCTTTTCCTTTTTTATTAGAATCATGTTGCTCAATTTCCAGCCTATGGGAATCCCTTCTGCCTAAGCCCTGTCCATTGTGTTAGTGAAGAGTATTTCCCTACACTTTCTGAACATCTTGTTTGCTCTACTGGGGATGAGGTCTGGTCCTATTGTTGCTCCATTTCGGGTGGCTTTCAGGGCTGTATTGAGGAGGCCTATATCCAACTTCTCTGGTGCCCTGGTAATTGTTTCCAGGTTGCATCTGTTTTCTCATTCATATAGCGCTGTGTGTAGTTCTTGAGCTATATAGGTGTGTTCTGCTGCCATGCTTCTATCCTTCCTAACCAGCATCAGTATGGGTTACTTTGTGTGTCTAGGTTTGACACTTCTGAAGCACTTTGGGTCAGTTTCTTCCTGGAGGACCTCACCATTTACTCTTATCTTGGCCTCAGCAATTTCCTTCCTGTAGCATCATCTTTTGTCACTTATTGACAGGCATCTGGAGCTGTTCCTGAGGTCTCTTAAGAGTTCCTTTCTGCTTTTCGCTAGGTCCCTGTTCTAGAAGGCCCTTGCATTCTCCTTGGCCTTCAGGGTGTGCCTTTGGATGATTTTGGAGAGTGTTTTCTGGATATGGGCTGGGTCATTGTTGTTTTCTTCTAGGAGGAGGAGTTCCAACCTGATACTGTTCCAGTTAGCCTTATCATATCTGAGTGGGTTGGTCTTAGATTTTCTCCACTCTATTCCAGTGTAGATGAATAGGGCTGTGTGGCCTGAGGAGGGTATGGGGACATTGTTAACTCGAAGATTGCAGTATCTGTTGGAGATTACTAGGTCTAGCATCATTCCCATGGGGTGGGCATTGGAAGGAGGATGGGTTATTGTGTAAGGGTTGGCAATTATGAGGGCCCTTTTAGTCATCCACTCTCTCAGAGTTGTTCCTGCTAAATTGGGGTATTCTAACAACCAGGCTGGGTTGATTGTGTTGAGGTCTCCTATTATTATATTGTCACTTCCCTTATGCCATTCATTATTGTGGTCGAAATTGTAGGGCTCCTTTTGAGAGGTGTCGTTTCTTTTGTAGCTGTGTGGCCTTTGGTATCTGAGGGCTATTTCTATGCCTCCTGTCCAAAGTGTGAGGAATTACAAGTTGACTCTTTCTAGTATGAATATATACATGTATTTGTCCCTGATGTAGGAGGCATAGCCCCATCTTACTGCCTTTGTATTGGCATAACAAGTATAACCTTCTATGTGTATCCAGTTGTCATTTTCTAGTAGGTATTCTGCTAATGTTATAATTTTGGGTTTAAGTTTTAGTAAGGTCTTAAGTAACTTGGTGATAACATTCATGGACCTGCCAATGTTGTAGTATATCATATCGATAGTCACCATAATTTGTTATGGGGGTCTTGTTGGGGTGGTATTGCTAGGTTGGGGACAACCAAGCTGTCTTGAGGTGCTACTCCCCTGGCTCTGTTTCTGGTGGGGCAGTGGTTGTCCCCTACAAAGTAGGTGGTTTCTTCACAGTTGGTGCATCTCCTGACGGTATGGGAGCAGGGTCTTCCCTTTCCAGATATGCAGTAAAGCTCTCAGCAGCAATGGTCTTTGGTGTGGTGGCTTCCTTTACAAAATTTGCAGGTTAGTGGGAGGTGGCAGTGAACCACGTGGTGTCTCATTTGTAGGCATCTTACACAGCAGGTAGAGGAATCTCTTCTGGCATTTCCGATGAAGGTGTATCATTGTCTGAAGATTGCCATGTTGCCCTTCGGTTTCTTGAGTTGGGAGCTGACCCAGTCACTTATTTCTCCTGTTGTAATGACTGTGGATTTGAATTTATTGTTTGCCTTGAGGGCAGTGGGGGATCTGATTCACTTTGGCCTATCTATGACATGAATGGCTGAGTTGTAGTCGGAGATCTCTCTTTCCAGTTCGTTCCAGTTCAGGGAGTCTGTATCCCAGTCTGTTGGTAGCCAGTCCTCATTATTTCCCAATGGGACCTTGTGGATGAGGATGTTGACTGTGAGGATGTCAGTGACAATGCTGAACCTGAAGATGTCGATGCCATTCAGTGCCTTGGTGATGGCATTGGCATCCTAAAGGGCCAGTTCTGCTGGAAGGTCTTGGACTGTTGTGAGTACCAAGTGATTATTGCAGTTTTATTGTGCAAAGACGAATTTAACCCTGGATGCCCCATTTACTGCATCCCTTATCTGGACAGTCAATCATCCTGCTGCTCCCACTCTCCTGCCCTTTTCTACTAAGCAGATCAGGAGTTGCCTCTGTCTTGCGTAGAGGGTGGATGGGGCCAAGGGTCCATGTCCTTGGGTTTGGGTTGGGGTTATAGCACCTTTTCCCTTATTCCTCTTGACGAGGACGAACTTGTCAGTATCGATCCCAGCCACTGTCATTGCCACATATGTCTGCTTTTTGGAGGCGGCAGGGGCATTCGACCTGGAGGGGTAGGTGTTCCTGGGAATTATCAGTGGTTGGGTTGGTACCTGGAGTTACTGTGGTGCTGAGGGCCTTGATACTTGTCTTGGTTGGGGTGCTTGGTCCCTTGCTAGTTGGCGCTGCTGTTGTTGTTAGGCTTGTGTCTGTTGGAGTTGTAGTATACCTTAGTTTTGGCAGCAGGGTGTTTAGTTCAGTGCATTGGTACCCCTTATAGCTTCAAGAATTCTGGCCTCCATTTGCTCCAGTTTCTTGTTGAAGGCATCTTCCAATGCCATTAGGAGGCTAGTTAGGCCTTTGTTGGTTAATAGGGTGTCCTCTGGGCCAATGTAGCTGAGGATTTCTCTTAGTCTGTTGAGGTCCTCAGATCCCTCTGGGAAGTTGAGGGGGGCTAAGATGGTGTTTAGGCTCTCCTAGGTGGCTGTTTCATGGGAGTCCATTACCTGGGTGGCCTTTTCTTTGTCCTTGTTGTTCTCAGTATTCCTTTTTGTCAAGATTCAGACTAAGGAGGATGACAAGGAAGAGGATAGGGGTTTGACAGTGATGTTGCTGGAAGGGGTTCCTGGGATTTCTAAAGGGGATGAGAAGCATACTGCTCTTGGGAGTTCTTGGGAGGTAGGGGCATGTTGGCTGTCCTGTATGCCCATACCATCCAAGTTTTGGCCATTATCGAGGGCCATGGTAGTATCCTGGGAGGCCTGAGAGTCAGGAATCTCAATAATAGTTTCCCTCATTAGTATGTCTGGAGGGGATGACTGGGGGATTTGGGAGACCGTAACTAGGCTCTCTTGGGAGGAGTGGAAGGAGGAGGCCATGACAGCCAGTCCTGCAAGGGTTTCTTGGTCAACTGCATCAACCATTTCATTTTCAAATACCTTTTCGAGGGTAGTTCAGAAGCCTGGGAGGGGGGCTGTGATGGGGGGTGCCTCAGCCATTTGGACCAGTTGTACGAAGCAGGTGTCTAGGTACCCAAGTTCCTTTCGCACTGTTGGGAAGTTGCTTCCTGGTACTATGATTCTGTTTCCCATGTTAATTGCACTGTTTGCACAGTTCTGGTTGTGCATGATGACTGAGAACATTGGGAGGAGAAATTGGAGGAATACTCCATGGGGGGAGCCTGGTGGCAGGAGGGAGGGAGAGAATGGTCTGGGGCTCTTGGTGGGGTTTCTAGGGCCCAGAGGAGATAGTGGGAGAGGCGTGTTGAGAACTATGTTCTCCCTGGTGGCCTTGCTGTATGGGTGGAAGCCTTGGGCAGACATGTTGGAGGAAATCAAGTTGGTCTTTAGGCAGAACTTGTTTCCTGAGATGTTTGGAAGCCTTGGGATGGGGCCTTGTGATTGGCTCCACATCCAAAGGGAGAGTATTCAGAGTGAGGGGGTGGTGTTGTAGAATCAGAGAAAACTCTGACTATACCAGAGGGTGTTGGTGATGTGGCAGTAAAAATATGAGATGTGACCAGTTCTTGGTGTGGGAAGTAAAAAAGTGAAGAAATTCTCTCCAAAAAAGTGGGGATTCGCTCATTGTACCGTATTTTCAAGAAGGCACGTGAAAGGGTATAAGGACGTTATTCCTTAATGTTAATTATGAACCAAAGCACAGTAGTAATAATAATAATAATAATAATAAAGCTTTCCCCCGCCGAACCCCCTGAGCCTATCATACAAAATCCAAGAAAAAGAACCCCCATTTATTTTATTTTATTTTATTCCAAACCTTAACACTCGAACCTCTCTGTGTAACGTAACCTCCACCCCACTCCCGCCAAATCAAAAATCAAAAAAATATTTTCCCCACCCCAGTATTTTTTTTTTTCTTACAGTATGAATATAAATAAATACCGGTCGAGCAGCAGAGCACACGCACACATATTTGCCATCAAACTATCATGTGCAAGATCCATCCTGACTGTGTCCAACTTGGACCTTGCCTTACGGTACCACATCCTCCCTTACTCGTGCTGTAAGAGGATACTTACATATCAGGTTAAAAGGGAATGATTGACATTACCATTATATTCAAGTTTATTTATAACTTACCGTAAACCACAAGTGTGCTCTTCAGTACGATGGACAAATAATCAGTAACATATTGATAGATAGAAAGAGATGACCTGCGAGGTAGGCTCGGCCTTTAGCGGCTATCGTATCCTCAAGCACGACTTCCACCGCACTCGTCTGTACGGTAAAAGTATGGTATCATATGTGAAGACCAGATCAACATCCTCAATCCGATTACATAACCCCTTCACCCAAAGTTATCATGCCCACCGTTCGAGGCTTAACTTACTTCCATCATACATAAATTCCTCATCTACTCCAGGAGAAAGAGAGAAAGAAACAGAAACAAGAATCATATTGTTAGTTATCAAAAATAACTGACAATACCATAAGTAATAATAGCAGTTACCAATACCGAACTCATAACAGTATCCCTTGGAGAGAGTTGAAACAACGAAATTCAGTGCAGCCGAGAATTGCGCAATCCGCAGTCACTGTGCCACAGGACCTGCAAATGGTCGAGCCAATCATCACTCGCCCCTCCTGTGGCACAGTGACTGCGGATTGCGCAATTCTCGGCTGCACTGAATTTCGTTGTTTCACCTCTCCATCACATGCACCCCCTGAACATACTCCCCGTGCACAAAGTAACCCAAATCACGCGCCACAGTCCCATCACCACAGCCAAATATCATCTACCGTAGCATCTATCATACCTACCCATGACCACCACCGCACGACACATTCACTCACACCCTACAAACCCCCCCCCCCCCACCACCACTCTCCGACCCTCCCACACCACACCCCATCACACCCGGGCTCTTATCAATACGCAACGCCACGCCGGCAGCCTACCATAATCAGCGGAGGCTACACTACAACCTGAAACCAGAACACAAACCATCACTCGATAACCCTCCAAACCCTCCAACATCACAACGCTCGGGAACCCCACAACCACAGCAATTTATGCCAGACCCGTCATTCAATTAATTGCTACCCTACTACCGTACTCGCCTATATCCATTCATACAATACATGCAATCCAGCAGCTACCGCAGCCATCATATCATATCGTATTATACCGCAAAAACATTCACAAAGCAAAGCAATCACAACCTCCCTTAACTTTCATTCCATTTCATTCCCTTGATTCGATTGATTGATCGATTGATTGAACCGCACCCACCCCACCCCAGTCCGTCCGTCCCTAACCTTCGCCGTAAAGCAAATAAAAAATAAAAAATACACCCACTATACCGGTATAAAAGAAAGAGAGAAGAAGAACCCCCAAGAAGGACAAGGAAATTGAGAAAAAAAAAAAGAAAAAAAAAAGCAAGATAAACCCCCTACGGTAGAGGAAAAGAAATGAAAAGAAAAGAATGAAAAAGATATGAAGCCTAAGATACAAGCCGAAGAAAGGAAGAAAGAAGAAAACGTGAAGAAGAAGAGGAGGAAGAAGCATTATCACGAAAGATCACCGGTACCGTATTTGCTAATTTGCTATTTTTTTTTTCCTTTCTTTTCCTTATAAGAGCGAAAAAAAATCATTGGCCCAAATGCCTCCCCCTATAAGTTTCCCCAAACACCTTTTTTTTCTTTTTATTGAACCCTTTCCCCGGCGATGATGATAAAAGTTATCAATCAAAAGGAAACAAAAAATAAAACACAGCAACCCATTTTTTTCTTTTCAAGCACTAAGCAAAAAACCGGAAAAACCAAACCCACCCAGCGTAAATTTGCCAACTCAAGAAAACCTATAAAGCGACTTGAACAAAAAAGAACCAGAACAAGCCATCCGTACGGAACAAGGAAAGGAAATTCGAAGGGTAAAAAAAAAAGGGTAAAAATAATTGCTAGAAGAAAAATCAACAAGAATGATGGCAGATTATGGTATGCCATTGAATCAAAGTAGACCGAGGAGAGAGAGAAAAAATACGACATTGCAAAGCCCATGACAACGCGTTGAAATAAAGCAAGGAAAACGAATGCTAAAGAAAAAAAATTCACCCGACATCCATCGTGAATATGCCACATTTCCCCAAACGTAATATCACATGCACCACTTAATGCCCATAACCTCCCCAGCCACCTCCGGTGTGTCTACCACTCGTCTGTCCATACTGAGGATAACTACCGCTATACATGGAATATTGGTTAGTGCCACTCTGACCCTGACCAACACCGTACTGACTCTGGGCCTGATGTCCATGAAGCCCGTGGTTCAAGTGAGAGCCGTACATGCTGGCGGGAGTTTGCCCGCCATGTTGAGGACCTAGATTGCTTGTAGCAGATCCAGGTCTTCCAGGCTGACCGGGAATCGAAGGTGTTCCCGAAGGTCCGGTTGGTGGCTTATTTTCACCGAATTTCAGCGATTCGTCAGTCTGGCCTTGCTGACCAGCTTGTTGGCCAACTCCTGCCCCTAATTGTTGCTGTTCTTGAGGAAGCCCACGGTTGTTCAAGAAGTTTGGAATACCACTTCCATAGCCACCAGTAGAAGAATTTTGAGGCAAAGCCTGCTGCTGTTGTTGCTGAGCAGCTGTGGTATTCATCCGGCTATAATCACCAAGACCGGCAACGCCGTCACGGCTCTGTGCAGAAGGTGCTCCAAATCCACCGAGCCCTGCTGGCGCCGAAGTATGATCCGAGTATTGAGGGGAGATGTATGCTTGAGGATAACCATACATGCCCTGGTGATTTTTAAACGGTTGGTTGTAATAGCTCTAGATTGTCATGTTAATTGCCATTACCACATTAGAATCAAAGGCCTGGAGTTATACCTGGGGCACATATTGGCTGTAGTAAGGGTGTTGCTGGTATCCATATGGGAATGCCTGTGTGGGATGTTGTCCAACTGGTTGATGGGGTTGTGAGGTTTGTTGAACGGCAGGGATAGCTGGACTCGGGGTAGCATGACCACTGCCTTGTTCCCCTGTTTGGCCTGGGTATCGCGAGGTCTGCTGCTGTACCTGGCTAGCTGTACCAGAGGAGGTGGGAACTTGACCAAGGCCTTCTCCAGTAGCACCACCTAATCCACTTGAGGCACGTTGTTGGTTAGTGCCAGCATCTTGCTGTGATTGGGCCTGTTGCATGTAATTGGAGGTATAGGGAGCTCCAAATCCAGGAGGCTGTGACCGATCATTGTAATAGTTGTAATGTGGCTGTTGATCAGGAGCTGCTGAAACGCCAACGCCAATATGTGAGGGCTGCTGCTGAGGTTGTAAGGGTGACTGTGCATAGTTTCCGTATGCTTGAGGTTGGGCCTGAGGCTGAGACTGGGCTTGGGATTGGTGAGGAGGGATGGATTGTTGGGCAGAATGTGCAAAAGCATCGAATGATTTGGTTTGGGGTTGTGTTTCGGGAATTGCATATCGATTGTAATGGCTAGGTAATTGGGAGTTCAGATGGTGTTGTTGCTGGCTCATGCTTTGCGGAGCAACCGGGGGCTGCGAGCTTGGCTGTTGTGGTATAGTTTGGGGGTGGACAGGCAAGCCAGGTGCTTGTCTAAGCGTAGGCAATGCTTCGGTGACAGGAGGTTGTGAAACCGGCAATTGCGAAGGACCAGTTGGAGGAAGCGACGTTACTGGTTGAGCAATGGGAGATGGCTGCGGAGGTTGCGATACGGTCTCGGCCTGTTCTACTTCCTCCTCATCGTCGATATCACCGTTCAATCCCATACTTCCAAATTGAAGAGTGGCATGTTCAACAGCGCCATGGTTACTAGGCATAACAACGCCCTCTTGTTGGTCAAGTACCCTCCGGTTGTAGTTCGAGCCGCGGCCTGGTGTTCCTTTAGGCATCGCTACTCCACTATGTACAGGTCGACTTGGAGTAGGCTGGGGTGTTGTAACGGAATGTTGTGGAGGTGGTGCAGCTGTGCTGGCCGTGGCTGCAGGCGTAACAACAGACGATGCGATTGTGCTAGCTTGGGTCATGGTAGGCGGGGGTGGAGCGGCATCATCGATCTTCTCGAGATTTACCTCTGTTAGAGGCTGGACTGGCGATGGTTGAGCTTCTGGAACTTCTGGAACTTCTGGAACAATCGGAACAATCTCCTCTTGCGGTTCTGGAACGGGTTCAGGCTCGACAGGCTCGACAGGCTCGGGGGTAAGTTTGACAGGTTCTGGAGTCGCTGGTGCAGGTTGTACTTCTGGCGAGGCTTCTCTGGGGGGCGGTAAACTCTCTTCAATAGGCTCAGGTTCCTGAGGCTCTGATATAGGCTCCTGAACAGGCTCAGGCTGAATGGGAGGTTGCTTAGGAGGAGAGTGAATTTTCTGTACAGGTGCCGGTGGTGGGGGTGCTGGTTTACTGAACAGTTTAGTAGCCCATGATGTTACTGGTGCGGGTTTAGGTACTGGCAGTGGTTCTGGATCGGGGGTCGACTTGGAAGCTTCGGGATGAATATCAGGGGCGAGAGAGTTTTCGTAAGCTCCATTGGCTTCTGTTTCCTTATTGGTTTCTTCTATCCAGGTAGGAACGGCGGAATCGGCGGCTTTCTTATCATCTAAATCCATTGCTTTAGTATTTGTTAACTACCACAGCCTACAGCTGAGGGTTAAACTTCTTCTGTACAGTCTCGAAATTGAGGTGACCTACCATTAGCTCCACGACTACGGCCTCCACGTCCACGACCGCCGCGTCCACCTTCATGAGAAACTCTGCCACCGCGAGGGCGAGAGCTACTGGCAATAGTGTCCCATGAACCAACGGTGGCTCCTCCGCCCGAGGATGGTTCTTTGACCTTGGACCGGGAGCGATCCTTCGATTTCTTCTCGACCGTACCCCACTGAGCGGTCGTACCTAGATAAAGTACCAGTCCAGTTTAGCTTAAATTTGACATCGTAACACAGGCGCAGCACACATAAAAGGATTGACATAAGAGGGCTAGCTTTTCCAAGGAACAATAATGAAAATCTAACACAGGGAGGAGCACAGACCTTCACTAATCTTTGCTGCAGTGGTTGGAAGGTCACCATCATTTTCGTTAAGAGCAGTAACGAGATCCTGGGAGGTCCAAGTAGGAAACATCTCTTTCAACTGCGACAACTCGCTAGCATACTGTCTCTTTAGCTGACCAATGTCATCCTGGTCATCAAAAGTATCGTAAGAAGCATTGCTACCCCCATTTGTGTGTGAACCACGGGCAGATCTAGCAGCGAAGCCACCGCGACCACCTCGAGAAGAGCCTCTACCCCGAGGGGCGGGAGGACGTGTTTGCACTTCAGACATATATGCGGTTGGAAATTGAAAGGAAAGGTAATATGTAGATTGAAAGATGGAGAGAGGATAACGAAGATCCCAACAAGCCCCAGAAAATTATTTTCAAGAACACCGGGGGGGGTTGGGGAGAATTGGGGAGAAATAGATCAAGCGAGAAGCGAACCCGGGAAGGGCTTGGTTTGATGTGTCTGTGTGTGTGTGAGAGGCAACGTAATAAGACCCGTGGAGAAGAACAAAAAAGTAACTGCAGCACAGGAAGGGAAAATATGGGGGACGGAAGCGGAGAGGGAAGGGGGGGAGGAGGTTTAGAGGGGAGGGCAGGCGTGGTTTGGGTTTCTTTAGATCTGGCGATGGGTTGGCTTGATTTCTTAGGGTATAAATTTGACTGGGGGGGAAGGCAAAGACTTTCGTTTCTTTTTGGGTCAAGTGAGAAGAAGGGTCGAGTTGTGCTCCTGTGGCTTCGCCTTCGGGCTCCTTCCCTTGTGTTACGTAACCCGAGATTCCTTCAATCGCCTTTCTTTGCGCCGCTCTCAGCTATCAAGGTAAATTTTGGCCGCAAATTGCCACTTATTGCACATTCTCTCTCTCTTCGCCATATATCGCGAATAATCTGCTCAATTCATATTTACAAAGGCGCATAAAAATCAAGTGATTGACCAAGACCGATACTTCAGATAGTGATATAATTTACATATCAACCGTTTCCCTGTTGATGATTGAGTATCATACAGTAAGTTATGCTCCTAATTTTGGCCTAGCTCTCTGTTCTTTGAATTGTGCAGTCACGGGTTCAATTTACTTATTTTCTTTCTACATCATATCATATCACAGCAAATTGTCCTTTTCTTGCGAGCTCCGTTCGTCACCCTCCCATAAGATGAGGTACCTCCAAGAGCTCGAATTACAGTGGGAAAAAATGGCCTCAATCTTTTTTCTTTTGAAGATTCAACCCACCAAGTGTCAGCAGCAACAAGGATTCTCCTGCACATTCCGCACGGCGTTTTGAATTGGAGCACGAGGCCAACGAGACTCTTTCTACTTTCTTCCAGGCTTCCACTCCTATAAGGACACCAATTAACTAGTATTACTCCATTCGGGAGATTTGCTTATCCTGCTTACGACAATACTATCATTATTCCCACAAGGAAAAGGGACCTTTAACCCAAACATTATAACATACTCAGAGGGAGTTCAAAAAATTTCTTCAAATTTCCCGAGTATCACATCAGCTCTACAGTAGTGGAGTTTTCTGTCTCCAGAACCGCCCTGCAGTATCTCCAACCTTTTTTTATTTTTTTCCCCCAATGATGCGTTTTTTTTTTTCCGTGTGCGAGTTGGCAAGACAGAACACCGAACACCGAAAACCGAACACGTATCCTGCATTGAAATCCCCGAACTCACAGTTACTGTTCCCCAACAGTTCTAAAACACAATTTTTTTCCTCAATGACATAATATACCCGAAGGAAGAGCAAAAGTGAGAGTATGAAATCGTCTTTTCCGGAATATCGTCACCTCTGTTGAGAACATAGTTTTTTTTCAAAAAATCGACAAAAAGTGATTCTTCCAAGTGGGAATTAATCACACGAACAGTACTGCACACGAATACAAGAGTTCAAGAAGTTCGGTGAGAAAGATGCATATTGCGGCAAACATAGATTAGCTCTTTCTCTCCATCGAAGCGTTCCCGGTATTTGGCTTTATACAATCCTAGCTGAAACCATCAAATAGCTCCCTCGGTGAGACAGAATTTCTGGGAAAGTTCCCTGGACAAGCAATTACCACTCTAAGGAACTTGACGAGAGAGAAAAAAGCTTCTTCTGTTGAATAAAAACGGACGTGAGGGATGAAAAGGCTTCTTTCGGACCAAGTACAGTCTAGCAGTGACGAAGTATGATACTTGTAAATTTATGCATCCTGCAAACAGTAGAATACTCATCTGTTGAGAACAAAGGGTTAGGGTTTGCTATGAAATCTACAGCAAGGTAGAAACCTTACCCAACAACAAACCCTATTTGTTTTCGCCAAGCTTTCAGCAACCCATGGCCCTACCCTACGTATGGTACTCTTGAAGCACTGTACGACATTAATACTGCGGGGATTCGAAGTTTCGATCATTCGCTCTTGAAGAGGTACAGAAACAAAACGATTATCTTTTTTCCTCTTTCCTCCCTCCACTTATCATAATAACTTACAATACACTTTAACTTAACCTCACAGTCATATGAAGCACAAAGCCCAAGATCCATCCACCCACTCCATCCTAATAAATCCCCAGCCTCCCCTCCCCTCCCCCACCACCGAAGCGGCCCTTTTTTACCATTGCAGCTGGCTGGTAGGTACGGTTGGTAAGTAGGCAACCCCAGATTTATCGAATAGATTGCGCATTTATTATACCAAAAGTTGGTTGCTCCTGTACCCTTACCCGATCCATGATCGATCCGGCGTCCGTCCGCGCGCACGCGTATCGTGTGTGTCTAGAAAATTCGGAAGCGGAGGAATTGATTTCAGACTTTTTTTTTTTTTTTTTCCTTTCCCTTTCATGGCTCTTGCGTCTGGGGAGTTGTGATAGATGTGACGCAAGAGGTTGGGTAATGTGCCGGTAGGGCTGAGGGCTTAGGGTATGATAGGGTACACAAGCTCTTGTCAAGTGGGAAAGGGATAGTCTAAACTGCGGTATGCGGTGAGGGTGGGAGGACATGTGAATTTGTAAAAATGCATTAAGCCATGTAGAGGTTAGCTAACTTATGAGGGAGGGAGAGACAACCAAAAAGCTAATGATGGGGTGAGAGAGATAGCTTGGGTTATGATAATACGATATACCGGTAGTAGGAGGTGCCACTGCGGCTGGCAACTGCATTTCTAAGGAGTGCCCTTTTGGTGATGGATAGTCTACGGTACGAAGGCATTTTGCTATGGGACTTTATTGCGTCTGGCTTTACTGTATCCCAGACCAGGTCAAACCTTGGGGTTAATTTAACTTGACTTGACGGCCGTCGTACTATACTGTTATCTCATATGATAGATGTAGGTTGGCCCGATGGGTTCGAGAAGTAATGGGAATGTGCTTGCAGACAAACCCGATCAGAAGGTGTGTCTCATCGAGCTTGATGCCCCAACTTACCAAATATGCATAGCCAAAGGGTGGGCGGGGAATTGGGAGGTTAATTATCATAACACGGCATCGCATCTATTGGTACTTGTATCATGGAGTATCATGGAACTTTCTATCCCTCTCTCCATCTATTCGGAGTCTTACCAAGGGGAGTTTCCAAGTACGATCTTGGCAACATAATTCGTCGGCAGTCTGGCATTTTACACCCAAAATGCACAACTTTAACGATTTACAACTCTCCCACGAACAATATATAATTAATTAAAGTAGCACCATGGGCTCTGTAATTGGTCAGGCTTTTCCAGTAAAAATTGTATGATTTTTTCCAGCATTGTATGAGGGCTGATAGCTAGAAGTTTGGCCTGTAGGTTGTTGCAAAGTACCTTTTATATGGGAATCCCATACAAAACTCGAGGTATCTTTTGCCCACCATCAAAACTTCTGATGTTGTGCTCTCAAAATTTATTGACAGAACTTGATCTTTTAGCAGAGTAAATTCTATATGATTCTAAAAGTTTTAGTGAGTTTTAATATTTTTTATTAGAGTGATCAAGTGGAGATTTCAGGATGCGAAGATGCTCATTTTTGGTGTAAAAGGCCAAACTGCCAGCGAATTATGTCGCTAAGCTCGTACATTTCTTTCTTTCTGTCCGATTCTTGGGGGATGGATAGTTTGCCTGGTGAGCACCCATCCACCCATAACCATACTTCCTGTAACTCATCCGGTCCAAATTCGCATTTAATTATTTACCCTTAGGGTTTTTGACATTTTGGAAGGAAATTGGGGGGGGGGAAGGAAAAAAAAAAAAAGTTAACAGATACATAATGTAATCCGCCCTTACTTGTATTCCCATCCATACTTGTACAGTAGGTCAGCTCCCCGGTTAGAAGTAGTTTTACTTATTACATACAATATAGCAGTCGTGAGAAGAAAGAACGAGAAGAAATATCATAAAGAAAGAAAAGGCTGGCTTTTTTTTTTTTTTGCTTATTTTCTGCCCTTTCCTTTCCTTTTCCTCAAAAAGTTCTTCGCCCCCCTCATAAAAAAGTCTCAATATGTACAGTACAATACATATCCCCCATTCTCATCAATCCATTCAGCCAGCCAACCAACCAGATATTGTATCCAACTGTATCATAAGTAGGAATCCATACCGGTAACCATGGTTGCCTTACCTCACCTCACCCACCAACCAAACCAAACCAAACCAACCCAAGCCAACCCACCCACACAAATAAATTCTAAGTGATAATTTGTTGCTGGTATTGCCGCTGTGCTTGTAAAGTGATGTACGGGGTACATTTTATTTCCATTTAGGTGACTTTTTATATATAAGTACTTGCTTTTGTTAAATTTTTATGCTCGTGTTTATTCCCCTATAAGTCAAGTGCTTGTAGGAAAATGGATATGATACAGTAGCTCTTCTGCCCTCGTATTTTTGCGACTATTCCTGTTTAGCCCAGTGTTGTACTTTACTTTGCATTACAGTACTTTTACCCTTTTTGCTGGAGGAGATGGATGGATGGGGTGGATGGGGTGGATGGATGGGCTGCAAGCAAGCAGGCGAGCAAGATGGCGAGCCGTGATCAATGATGAGCGTTCATCTTCCCTCACACACACACACCAGGTTGTTGTTGGCGCTGTCTGGTTCCGTCATTGCCTATTCGTCTTTACCTGGTGTCGTATTCCTTCCTCTCTCTCTCCGTCTCTCAGAGGGCACTCATTTAAAAGCGTCCCCCCCTTCCAGTTTACCCCCTTCCCCATTTTTTATTTTTCTTCTTAAAAAAAAAATTCCACCAACCTCTTCTTACAGGTACTCCAGTCCTGTCGTTGCTAGTGAAGCAATTCCTCATCAGTAGTAGTTTCCGCTAGCATTCCCATATTCAAGACCTCTGTATCTCTATATCATACATCGTCACTACGTACCTTCCATACAACAGCTCATCGAACAATGGCCGACAAGAACCTTAAAGGCGATGAAGGTAGGTTCTTCTATCCATCTCTCCTCCCCCTCCTCCATCCGCCCTATCCCATCCATGATTCCATTCAAGTCAATACTCCATTGTGACTTTTTTCCCCTTTCAAAACCGCAAATTACCCCCATTACCTATCGACTAGGAAAGTGGAAAGCGGGGAGATAGTAATGATCAGAAAGGCTTACAAGAGCACTACTCTCTCCCTATTTGCACAAGTCTAGTCTCATGGAATTGGGGATCCGGACACCCTACGGGGACCGTAGCCGAGATAAAGGATCATGGCTCCCTGGAAATAAGTTCAAAGGGCAAGAAGGTCCACAAGAACGCTGACCCAAAGAATCCTGCAGTCCATGTAGCGCGCGACGGAAATGATGTCGTCAAGCGAGCAAGCGAGCTCACCAAGGAGTCGACCGACGCTACCAATGACTCGTCTACATCCTCGACCGCCGCTGCTGCAGCAGCTGCGGAGACGAATAACACAAATGGGGAGGAGGGGGAAAAGAAGGAGGTCGAGATAGGCGAGAAGAGGGATCGTGCGGAGGACGAGGAGAAACCCGCTACGCAGGAATTAGCCGAAGCTGAAAAGGATGGTGGGAAGGAGACTAAGAAACCGAAGCTTGCGGAGGACACTGTCGATGGCGAGGGGGAGAATAGTGGGGCGAGCAATGGTGGGGATGATGCTTCTTCTTCTTCCCTGCCAAAGAAGAGAGGTCCGGGTCGTCCGAAGAAGTCGGAGAAGGAAGCCAAGAAACGAGATGAGGCGGCAAAGCCAGAGGCTAGTAGTGCAGAGACGATTTCTGGAAGAACCCGCTCAAAGGCATCATAGGGCCAATTGATAACAGTTTTTTAAACGTGGGGTGTAAGTCTATAAATTCTTGAATCTCTTTTTTTTTGTCAAGATTTATTAATGGCTAATTGTTTTTTCTTTTTTCTTTGGTTGGTATTATAGTCGATTGGAGGCAGTTTAACTATTGCCGTAACGAATTTTACCACGTGGCTTGATATGTAAATGTTTCTGATATGTTAGCCTGGGAGTAGTTTTTTTCTTCCTTCCTTCCTTCCTTCCCATTTTCATCTTCTCGTTATGGGGCCTTGGGGGATATCTGTTTCCTTTTGTAACTTCCTTCTATCTATCCATCTCGTTCCTCATTTTGGACTTTTCTTGGGCTCAGTACTTTGAAAAAAGTCGGTGGTTATGGTCATTATGTACTTGTAATGAAATTGGAGGGATGGAAGGAACAATGTTGATGTCCCTAGATGTGGCATTGTACTTGTACTTTATTGTACAAGTGGGTTTTGTGCGAGTGATCGTAGTGGTGAAGGAGGATGGTAAAGTTAGGCTGGAGTCTACTTTTTTAGCTCTGCCTCTGACCTTAATAATTTTCCGCACCTAGCATACCGGTATAAGGTACTTCAACTATATTCAATCATACCATACCGCCAGCCAACGACATAACCTTCATTTTTTTTAGAGGGAGGAGCCTTCCAGGCCGCGAATCATGACATAACGTAACGTAACTATATACATGCTCATTACAAAAAAAAAAAAGCCAACTCAGCAGAAGAAAAGGAGAAGGAGATAATATAACCCCCATGCCTCCTCCCCCTCCTCCCCTTAGACTATTTATCTATCCTATTCCTCACAATTCCGTTGATAAAACAATAAATACACCTCCTTCTGCATACCAAGAACATCCGAGGTCCTCGCTTCTCTAACCTTTTCGTCACTGATCCTCCACCATTTATCGTTGGCGCGCTTTTTCTTGAGTCTCTTGGTGGGTGCTGAGGGTTTATGCGATTGTTGAGCAGCAGGAGGAGGAGGAACAGGAGAAGGTAGGCTAGAAGGGGATGCAGATGTCGGAGATTCTGAAAGTTCCGAATTGGTGGTGAGTGTTGTGGGACTTGAGTCTTCGTTTGGATAATGATGATGGGTAGATATTGAAGATGGGGGGGTGAATTTACTATCTAATGCTGATGAGGGATCTGAGGAGGAGGGGGATCCGGAGGACAATGAGGAAGATGAGGAGGGGACGCCCTGAGTTTGAGTTTCCGGGGAGGAAGTTAGGCTTTCGTTCATTGATTCTGCCGGTACCAGCCTAATGGTAGATCCAGTCTTGGGACTGGACGGGATCGGAGTAGGCGGTGAGGAGGGCACAGGTGTCGGCGTCGAGTACGGCGCTCTATGCACGATCTGCCGTCGGAAGCATTCATAGTGCCCGCTGTCATGATTGCCCTTATGCGTTATCATGCAGAGAAGCTTGTAGCCCTTCCGCTCCAGCAGGCCGCCCATCTTCAGCTCTTCCGGGAAGGAGACGCGCGCGCTGTTCTTGCGCGAGGAGGAGCGCGCGTCGTAGATTGAGCGGGAGAGGTGGAAGGTTATGATGGTGGGGTAGTAGGACATTCGTGTGCGCCGGGCGATCCGGGACTTAGGTGCGAGGCGGGAGGATGGGAGTTCGATGTCCTCGGGCGGCCGCTCGGGGTCTGTGTCGATTGCTTGTTGGAGTTTTGAGATGGTGGTGGTTAGCTCTTTCTTCACTTGGTCTGATGGTGATGATGCGGTTTCTAGTTTGCGGGAGTAGGTCTCCAGGGCGTGTTGGAGTCTGCATCTGGCGCATGTGAAGTCGTCTATGTGCTCTGTGGATAGGACTCCGTCTATGCAGTCAGAGAGGGTGGCGCTGGTCTGAGAGAATGAAGTTAGCATGGCATATATCTATAGGTGAAAAGGTTGATGAGAATATACCTTCTGAGGAACTGGCAGAGTGAGCACCACGAATGTAGATACCGAAGGTTTTGGCTTGAAATGGCACTTCAAGCATTCTATTTCAGATTCCAATTTACCTTCCATTGGCATGCCACCTTCCTCAGATTCCCTCTTGTCCTCTTCCTTTTTGCCCAGATCCTCTACTCTAATTACCAGGCCATCACTCTCTTGGGGTTTCTCAGACCCCACATCTTCGTCCTCTTCAAATTCCTCATCCGCGCTCTGTAAAAGTCTTTCATTCTCTATACGTAGCTTCATAGCTTCTTGACTCCTTCTCTTCTGCCTGTGGTACTCCTCAGCCAGTGTTTCCACAACGACCTGCAAGAACTCGTGGGCATCTTGCTGGCTCCGCGATATCTGCTGCTGAAAAACTCCTTCTAAAACGGTTAAGAAAGGGCGCGCGGATATTGTCTTCTTGTGTATAGGTCGCTCATTGAGACCTAGAGTTTGTGGTCAGTCTATGAACCAATTGTATCGACTGATTTCCGACGAGGCCCACCATCAAGTATGTCTTTTAAGGCTTTAGTGAGGAATGGCTTGCGATCAGCTGTTAAGCCATCGCCAATCAATTCTCCATTAGCCTTCGCATTTATTGTTTGCTGAACGAGATAAGCTCTTAGTTCACCAAGTCCAGCCAATGCTTGTAATATTGAATTTATCTGTTTCGCCAGGTTAGCAAGGCGCTCAATAAAATTGATTTTTTTGTAATGCATACGAAGCAATCATTGGCAGTGTTGACCAAACCAACCACCCCTTTTCGCCGCTGACTTGACGAGCTATTGGAGGAATCAATGAGCCAAGTTGGGCCAAAGACATAGACCAATGTGACCGCAGCCAAAGAGGCCCCAACTGCGTATGCGAGCGTAAGTTGCTTATCTCCCGAAGAAGGCAGCATGGTGATTGTTTTTTTTCACCTTGAATGTTTTCGGGAAAATTTTCTCCTGTGGTCTCTGGGGTCCCAAGGTGACAGGATCTGTAGGAACGAGGGCCAAACGAATGAGGCGAGTTTCATCACCGCTCCATAGGGTTCAACCAAGGGCCAATAATGGGTGGGAGTTGTAATAGGTTTGGTAGTGGAGTCTGAACACTAAATATTTATTTATTTTTTCCCACTATCTAACTGTCTTAGTCCGGGAAGCGGAGATCTGGAGGGGCAAAGATCTGATAGGGCAGGTTTCGCGGGGCAAAGGTATTGTAGAGGGCGAGGGGCAGAGGTGAGGAAGAGGAGGGGGGGAAACTCGAGGGTGAACTTCGACATAATGAAAATGTCTATCCATCAGTCCGGGCAAGAGAACATTAGTCTTTGTCAGCCACTTTTGTTTGGCTGGTCCTCCATTTGAGGAAGGAAATGGTGGTTATGGTGGTATGTATTGTACTGTAGGCGGGGCCAAATTGACAAAGGGTGAATGTTTCGCCGGGAGTCTGAAATCCCGTCCGAGACCCTCTCGGATGTCATAATTCCTCCGATGAGGCTCTGTAAATCTTTAAACACGAGAAATAATAAAGTGCTGGTTCATGTATGGAAGTTTGTAAAGAATATTCTCTGGCGGATCTCCACCTGACCTTAAAGTGTTACATCAGGGTATTTTACAACAAAAGGGAGCGATTTATCACTTTGGGATTGTGGACAGGAAGGGGCTCTGAAAAATTCTCGGTAGAACGCTCCACACATCATCATCATCCAAACCCGTGCTGAGCGTGAAGTCCCCCCCACTTCCCCCCTCTTCCTCTTCCTCACCCCACCATAATGGGATTTTTTAGCATTCCTTCGTGTCCAACATGCATTCGCCGTTTAGCTGGAGGAGCCCTTCAGCAAATTCGAGGCAAGAAAAGAACTAAGAAGATTCCTACAATTACGGTCCAATTGACAAGGGACGTCCCAAAATTTGGCAAAAAAGGTGCAATCATCCTGTGGACAACCTCAGACATGGAAGGGACCAACTGACAACTCGCAGGGACTGTCCTACAAATCTCAAGAGGGAGAATGAGAGGTACGTTGGCATTGGCTATCCCCACCCCTATTTAAGCTTATACTAATGATTGTAGAGGAATGGTATACTTCGACTCCCCGTTTGGAATCAATTCCTCATTGCACTCAGAGCATATTGATGACCAAGTTGTTCTGGGCTCTTTTGGCTCATTTGAATGGTATTCAGGTTTCCTCAGGGCGTAGCAAATTATGTTACTAGACAGATGCTGAAGAGCATGCCGGCTGGGGTTCTCCAGCAGCGTGATCCCATGTTCATGAACGTCGCAGTTGAGAAGAAGAAGCCCAAGGTTGCGATTGAGCTGCTTACTGTGAGTTCAATCTTATTGAGAGATCATCTTTGGGCTTTGCTGATTTTATTACCACCAGCCCACACAAACAATTGCACTTCTTGACTCATTTATTCCTCCAAACCTCATGTTCTCCCGCTCTACGATCGCCCCGAACGAGTCAGCTATTCACGGTTCAGTTACACTCACTGATATTGCAACTGCTGTAAGGAATATCGCTGCAGCGAACGGAAAAGAGGGATCACGAATCGTGGTTAGTCCTGAAAATATTAAGTTTCTGGGTAAGGGCCTAGAGGGGGACAAGCTCAAGTCACTGGGAACATTTGATTTCGAGATCAGCATGAAGGGAGCGAATGACTTTGTAAGGCGGAAGGTCATGGTTGTGAAGCAAGAGGAGGTATAGAAAGGAAAAAAAATAGGTGGTCCCGGGTAGTATGGCGAACAGGTTCTCTGGGATAACCTTCCTCTTTTCTTTCCCCCACAAAACCCGGTTCGCTCTGCTTTCCGCTTTATGTCCCGCATTGTGGAGACTAAAACCCACTTGATAAATGTATTGCAGTTGGGATATCTTAAATTATTTGTACAAAAGTTGTGTGTTATTGTCTCTATTTGTTTTCTTAGAGTTAACGATGTTGTACATACCGGTATCGCGCAACCGCACAGATCTTGCCTTCTATCTAGACGTGGGGGAGATGTTTTAGATGTTTTAGGATGAAAAGTTAACTTACGTTTATCAAGATGAGGGTAAGTCACATCGCATCACCCCCTCCTTCCCCCGCCGAGATACGGTATGCTCGTTCCACCGCCCACGCAGAAAAAGAAATAATATGAAGGGAAAAAATGGGATGAGACGATTTACTTACATAATTTACAGGCGAGGGTCGATTTTTTTTCGTATCTTTTCCAGAATTCGTGCTCGCTGCCGTCTCTTAAGTAAATAAACTTATCCAGTAGTAATTGGAGCATTTAACATAAAATAAACTGTAGCCCCCACCATTCCTCGCAAACAAGGTCCCAAACCCCTCTACCCAGTTACAAAAGGAGCAGCATTTTCCCCTCCAACATTTGTTTCCTCCCTTTACCCAACCAACGTCCTTAGTCTTAAGAGTTTTTCTTTTACCATTCAAACCTAAGTCAAAACTGTCTTCGGTAAGTTTACCCTTCTCTCTGACTGCATTTCATTTTTTTTTTTTTACTCTGTGTACTTGTACTTCTCAGTTGGATATTATTCACATTTCGCCTCCAACGATGATCAAAAAGCAGCTGGAAGAACGTGAGTAAAAGTCTACAGGTGACAACACTAACACTATCATACGACTATTGCTATTCTAGATCAAAACTGTCAAAATGGGCGCTCTCGATGTCCTCTCTAGAAAGTCTGGTGTTATTGTTGGTGACGACGTTTTGAATGTGAGGCCCGAACCCCGCGCACTGCCGCATCAACATTTTTCCATTTCCGAAGAATAGCGGATTAATCTTAACCAATTGTTACAAAATTCTGACGCTTTTAATTCAAACAAACAGCTTTTCAAATACGCTAAGGAGCACAAGTTTGCTATTCCTGCTATTGTAAGTTTCTACGAATCCATTACTCATGTTTGGCAAGTTGTCTAACTAATAGCATTGCAGAATGTTACCTCTTCTTCAACTGTTGTGGCTTCCCTTGAAGCAGCTAGGGATGCAAAGTCTCCTTTGATTTTGCAAATGTCCCAAGGGGGTGCTGCCTACTTCGCTGGAAAGGTATTTACTTCCTGAGATTATCTTTGGTCTCTACTAACGACTCTACTGTAAAGGGTGTTTCAAATACCGATCAGTTTGCATCTATCACTGGTGCAATTGCTGGTGCCAACTACATTCGTTCAGTTGCTCCTGCATACGGTATTCCAGTCGTCCTTCACACCGACCACTGCGCCAAGAAGCTCTTGCCCTGGTTGGATGGCATGCTTGATGCCGATGAGAAGTACTTTGCCGAGCACGGAGAGCCTCTCTTCTCTTCTCACATGATTGACTTGTCTGAGGAGGAGAAAGAATGGAACATTGCTACCACCAAGAAGTACTTGCAGCGTGCTGCTCCTATGAAGCAGTGGCTCGAGATGGTATATTCTTCAACGCTGTTAAGGCCTTATCGTTCAAGTGCTCACACGTTTGCAGGAAATTGGTATCACCGGAGGCGAAGAGGATGGCGTTGACAACACTGGTGTCGATAACAGCTCCCTTTACACCCAGCCCGAAGATATCTATGAGGTCTACGAAGCTCTTTCCCCTGTTTCCCCCTACTTTTCTATCGCTGCGGCTTTCGGTAATGTCCACGGTGTGTACAAGCCCGGAAACGTTAAACTGCACCCTGAGCTTCTCGGAAAGCATCAAGCCTACGCCAAAGAGAAGATTAACAGCAAGGAGGACAAGCCTCTCTTCTTGGTCTTCCACGGAGGGTCTGGTAGCAGTAAGGAGGAATTCATTGCCGGTATCTCACATGGTGTTGTGAAGGTTAACTTGGACACTGATCTCCAGTAAGCCTTTTTACCATTCACTGTTTTTTCCATCCACAAACCAATACTAAAAACCTCTTTCTAGATATGCCTACTTGACTGGTATTCGCGATTACGTCCTCAACAAGAAGGACTTTATCATATCACAAGTTGGAAACCCCGAGGGTGATGACAAGCCAAACAAGAAGTACTTTGAGTAAGGCACCCATTTCTCTCATCAATAGGGGCCTAGCTAATCATATTTGAATAGTCCCCGCGTTTGGGTCCGCGAGGGTGAAAAGACCATGAGTGCCCGTGTCAAGGAAGCTCTCTCCGATTTCAACACTGCCAACCAATTATAAAGAACTGGTTGGTATTGAAGTCATCCTTAGAGAATAAAAAGAAAAATTAAAAATGAAGCTACGGTCTTCGTTGTAGTTTGGTGGTTTCTTTTTTTTTCCCGAATCTTAGGAAAAGTTTCTATAGCAATTAGGGGATCAATACAATATTGGGATGACAATATCAAAAGTTCCAAATTGGTGATTTCAGGGAGCGCCTTTCGTGATTTTGAGATAGTTTCAACAAATTTCTTAACTCAGGCACTATAGGCCGATCCCTAAAATTCTGGCACTCCAATGACCGAAATTTCCATTGATAAATACAGTTCTGCGACTAACCTATGAACTATCATCTAAAACCAATGTGTTAGCCCATGTCTCACTAAATATCACTCGATCTAATGAAACAGAAATTATAGATACCTAGACTATTTGTGCAGCTACCGTATGGAGCAAAAAAGCAAACAGGGCGAGTGATCTAGAAAAGGAAAGCCCGTGATCTAACTAAGTATAGTTCTTGGACATAAGTCATCGTTGGTCGCCGTTGGTCGTCCATCATACCTCGTCACAACACACCAAACATACACCAAATTGGAAGGAAAACCAAATGTGATCCACCTGTGTCTGCCATGTCAACATCCCAGTTAATTATCATGAAAACATATCTCCATGTAGTTAAGAATCTAGAGATTCTCACCCTATCACTCGTGATATATATAGACATGGGGGGGTGGCCTGCTGCGAGCTCTTTTGTGCGGTGGAGTTTGATGATTCTGTCTATTCATCCAGAATTTGCATGGCAACAGGTATAAAAAGATACCTTTTTTCTGAAAATTGCTTATTTTGATAGTTCACATACACCATGTGAAACTGCAGTTCCATATTTTATATTCAGGTCTATTTATTACAATAGCAAGATCTATCGTTCAGCAAAAAAAAAAAATAGGTTTAATTGAGCAACTTTTGCTTGTGTTTTTAAAGCTACGGAAAACAGCGTTTTTGGTGTAAGAATGAATGGCCAACGATGAACTATGTCACCAAACTATACCACCCACCCACAAGAACTAATATTACAACCTCAAAAACCAAAAATAACTAAACCTTCCCCAAAAACCTAATAACCCTCCCAATCATATCTGCTAGCACGCCGGCATCCGCCCCCTCAAGTTTATGATTAGCCTCACGGATGACCCCACTCTCAATCTTATCCACCACGGCGCCGCCGAGCGCGCAGGCCAGGTACCAGCGCTTGAGCAGGTACTCCTTGTCGACCCACGAGGGCACGAACTGGTCCTTCTCGGAGTAGAGAAAGAGCACGTTCGTGTTGCGCATGATCATGCCGAACGTGCGCGTCAGCATCTCCTCGTTCAGGTCGCTGGAGAAGTAGTCGTCGGCGCCGGCGAAGGCGTTCAGGTCCCACCAGCGCTGCGCGCACACGGGCGTCTCGGCGAATTCCGGCGAGCGGAAGTGGGAGGGGATGATCTCGGTGCCGCGTCCGCTGTCGATTAGCGAGCGGGCGTGGGTGAGGCTTGCGGATACGCGGTCGGAGGATTGGTAAATGGTTGCAGATTCGCGGTCGGATACTATGGGGTGGGGGGTTAGTAGTGGTGGTAAGAAGGGGGGGATGAAGGTGGAGGGTAGGCACCGCTGGCTTGGAATATAACACCGTTTATGATGGCCGAGTGCTTTATTAGGTATTCTAGAGCGTCTTGACAGCCTTTATATGTACCATGCTCGTTAGCTCTTTCCTTTCCTTCCCCCCCCCGGAGGATATAGAGTACCAGTAGAATGTCCCATAAGTACTAACTTCCCACCACGAATTGTTCGGAAGTACTTTACGCAGACAGATATCTCCTCAGCATCTCTATACTCATTAGCCCCCTCCCTCCCTTCCCCTCTCCTCCCTCCCTTTCCTAACGTCGTGGGAACATACCGAGCAATAGAACAAATCCCCCATCCCTTATACGAGCTTGAAAGCAGCACCTCCACCAAACTCCAGCCCGCCCCAGTAACAGCGTCAATCAATGTACTGACATACGGAATTGTATGAATTCCGTCTCCGAGCCCGCCGACGAACAGCAACGTGTTCTTCAAGTTGCCGTTTATGGTGGCAGGGTGCTCGACTGCTATTAGGTGGGGTGACTAACCACCCAACCAAACCAATCAACATTCATCGCAATGGTTTTATCTCCAACTCGGAGGGGAGGGGGCAAGATACGTAGTGGTGTAGAATTGTAGCTCTGGAGGAAGGGAAGAAGAGCTTGTGATCCATTGTTGATATAGCGGGAGTTTGGTTGCGAAAAAAAATAATTTTGCTGATATTATAATCAATGGGATTTTTGGATGAGAGGTGTAGGGTTAGAGGAAGGGAGGAGGAGGATTAAATAATGGTTATTAGCATTTTACGTAGATTGTACGCATAGCATGGTGGGGTAGGTATTTGCTACTCGTGGGTAACATATACATAAGTCTGGTTGGAGATTGATTGCTTTAAGATATGCTTGATTAAGTTTTCTTATTGTTCTTGCTCAGCTTGGGCGTTGTGATCAAAGTCTAGAGATCTTTGGGAAGGTTTATTTGACTTGACTTGATCTTGCTGGCTTGCTTGCGCCTTGTGAAAATGGTGAGGGGACATAACTGTCTCTTACCTTACTCAGATGTAACTCATTATATGATCACTGTTGTGTCACTGCCTAGTATATCGTGGGGAGTAATGAAGGGGACTTTATCGGTAGTACATCAAAGCACGAGAGTAGAGACGAGAATATACCGCATTATCTGGCGAGAACCGGCAGACGCTTTTATGTTGAAATAAGAAGCAGCTGAGGTGAAACTTACAATTGCGTCAAAATCGAAGCCCCGAAAGGCTCAGTCCCGGGTATACAGAGTCAGGATAGGGAGTTTTATTGCAATCTCGAGACAGAACGAGGATAAAAATCTTATTTGAACGTACTAGCGCCTGACGGTTCTCGCCAGATAATGCGGTAGCTGCGGACATTGAAGATTTGGGGTGTTGTGGGGTATGTAGTGTCATCACTCTTCTCGGTGGGTGGATTTTTGGATTATGGGATTACGGTACTAGTAGTTGTCATGGATGGTGATTGAATTTAACCCTAACCCTGTAAAAATGGTTTTTTTTAAGTTTTCACTGTTCCAGTATCCTCCAATATTTAAGCTAGAGTAGGTCTTGTGGCATTATGGATTGTAATTGGCGTTGGCCGTGGTGCGTATGGTGGTCATGGGATAAGGAGGTGGATATTCATTGTGTATCACTCGGTTTGGTAATAAGTAGGTAGATTTAGTAGCTCCCTGTCCACAGGGGTTCCTTTCTTGGTTTCCACTCATAGCCCGTTTGATCCTTTATGGGTTCTTATAATAGAGCGTATAGATAAGTATACCAGAAGTGTCACCCGGACTAGAATGGAGCTAAGAAAGGCCAACTGGGAGATAGCACATCCAGGTTTGTTGTTGAGGAAAAGAGAAGCTCGGAAGGTATCCACGGTTTTGAGCTTTTGCTTTACTGTTCTAGTATACACTACGCTTGCATCTACCTTACCTAAGCTGTCAAGACCCGCTTTTTATTTTCGATCAATGTGACCAAAGTGTGGGAAAGTCAAAACTCGGAATTGAGGGAAGGAGGGAGGGAGGGTATGAGATGGCATAACTTTTTTACATACTTTCTGCTATCAAATACCGCAAACCTCCCGAAGTACAGTAGCATCACAAGCTAGAAGGAACTTGGGATCCATGGTCCTCTGCCACTGTGAAAAGATGTAGCATTTAGTGTATGATATACCGTGGTATCCGCGATGAAGTAAAACAGCCGTATGCCTCAAACTAGGCGAGAAACCCCATCCCAAAAACGATGGGAGAACAAAAAGAAAGAACCCAAAACATGATAGTAAGATTCTAGGATTGGATGGTCTGTAGAGCAAGACAAAATGTAAACAGGGCTATATTAAGCCCACGCCTCGTGTATATATGATTGAGAAAACCTCCACAGCCCAACGAGGGCCTCGAGGGTAACCATATCATGAATAGACGTATAATGTAAAGGATAGCATGAAGAGATACTAGAAAAAACTGCATAATCATGTACTTTTCACTGAAGTATCTATTCATTTAAGGTAGATACCTCCCTCTAGTTCAATCAACCATTTCCACATTATCCTTAATCCACCTGTTCCCATAAAAAAAAGAGGCCCTCGAATATAAAAAACAACCCATTTCTTTTGAAGGAGCAACCGATAGAACTCCGCCCCCAACCTGTAGTTTGTTCAAAAGTCCTCCGCACTGCCCAAAGGTCCGCTCCTCATCTAACTCCTCTCCTCGGAAGGCCTCGTCCAATCCCAGATCCTCCTCTGGTTCCTCTGCCGCCCCTACTTCCCCTCCCCGTTCCATTACCAGTCCCAGAGGAAGAAGAGGATGTTGGAGCCCCGATCCTAGGTCCACCGGAACTCCCACTCCTACCAGTTCCCGATCCACCAGTTCTCCTTGTCCCTCTAGTAGGCTTTCTCTCAGCTGCCGCTCTCCTAGCTTCGGCGGCCGCGGCTTCTCTTTCCCTCGCAGCAGCGCGCTCCCTCTCTTCCTCACGCCTCCGTTCAGCTTCGTGAACTTTCGCCGCGGCTTCCGCTTCAATATCATTCAAGTCCTGAGTGGCACCCTCCCAATGCCCGGAGAGCAGTAACCGTTGTGTGTGCTCTGTCTGGCTCAAGATACGAATCCACAAGTCGAGGAGAGTATTCGCAGATGCAACGGTAGTAGAAACAGTCTAACAGCGCCCACAAATTCTAACGATTAACCACCCCAACTCGTAGAGATCAAGATTCAAAACCACTCACTTCCATATTTTCCTTTGCCTTTTCTAAAGATGATACCACTCCTTCGATGACGGAATTGATTTGTTGCACACCAGCCAGTTCTGCACGGAGAGCTTCCTCGCGTGCGTCTTGCTCTACGGCCGCAGATCGGACGGGTTTTTCTTTATTTCCATCGTCGATTTGTAGGTCTGAAAGGCGGAGAGGAGGCTCTTCGTTGGACATTGTGGGAGAGCGGCGGTGGCGGTGGGGGTGAACTGGACGTTTTGTTGTTGATGCGGAGATTTGAACTTTGTCGAAGATTGAGGTTTAACTTGTGGTGCACCAGCCACGACAGGGGTTGCCCACTACAAACCCCACTACAGTACCGGTACTGATATCGCCATTTTTCACAAGCGTTCACCAATGTGAACTTAACCACAACCTCCTCCCCGTATCAAATACACCATGCTTCAGTTAGATAATATTGTAAATATTTGCAGTAAGCCCTAACAACCTACTTGAGTAGAGGTGGTTTATCCAAGACACTAGCCTTTTGTAAATTATCGTCTGAAGGTATTGGCGTTACCGACATTTCATAATACGAGTAACTGCCTATCACCACAAGTACGATCTGCGTTATAGAGCTTTTGCCCATCCCAGCCTATTTCGAGAATGTATAGTTTTATTTTATATTTTATATGACTACCCTTTCACTTGGATAACTAAAATATGAACCCAGTGAGCCCAGTCTACTGGCGCGGCCGATAGATATATCCGTCACGTAGAACTGATAAGCAAAATCTGGGATAATGCACGTGACGGATATATCTATCGGCCGCACTAGTAGGCCAACGCCCATATCTAGGGAAGTTCTTTACTGGTATGACGGTTATAGTCTGTACTCATAAGTACTGGCGAAACCATTTCCAGCAATGCGTTGTATCACAGACCAGTGACCAAGACATATGGGTATGATACAAGTAGCATGCTGCTAGGAGACATGCTTTCGGCACATTTCATGCGAAACTCTAACCTAACGCCCCGAGTCTCCCATAATCGTGACCATAACAACCTCTAAAGTCTCGCATATGTCCGTTAGCCAGTCGCCTCTGTCTATCGTGGTGAACATTCATAGATTCATTGGCCTGGTATTGGTTCTCAATAGAAACCCCCCCGAATTTTGTTAATTTTGTTTTCAAAGCAATATAGCAGATCCAAGTTAAGAGTTAGTAAAGAATACCGGTACCGTAGTCTTCATTGACTGCCTTTTTGTTGAATTGTCAGTTTCTTGATCCGGTGGCCCCTTTCGTTAATCAGCGCCAAAAGCGACACGAACGCGAACGCGTAAACGAGAACATCATAATATATCACTCGGTAAAACAACTAGTTTTTGTCACGTTTTTTCTCCTCGAGGCTTTGGGCCAGATGGATAGAGTTTGTATATTCCTGAAAACGGAGCTCAAAAAAAAAAAACTCCCCAATCTATCTTCGAATTGGTACCTGGTTGCGGCCAGCGAACATCTCCCAGGTCAAGGGCAGACAATTCAAGGGTTTCTGAACCCAGGAGCGCGTTAAGTTACCTGAAACACGGGAGCAGCTGTGGCTAGAGCAACGGCCGTTGCTGTGGCCCATAACAACAAGAGTCAACACCCTCTTCTCCCAGCCTCTTGTTTTTTCTCATCCCTCTCTCCGCTTCCCCCATCAACCACTCTACCGAAAGAAAGAAGAAAACACTTGTGCTCACATCAGTTTTATCCTTACGCCGCATTGTTTCTTTGTTCTGCGTCAAACCACTACACTCTTTATTGAGTTTGTTTAAATTTTTTTTTTTCTTCCGATATTACCATTGCTATTCCATATTGCTGATAAGGGGTTGCTGTTCTTCGCTCGTTCTCGATTTCATTCGGTTCCCAACGTTAGGTGTTAGTTACTACGACAACAACGGTAACAAACAATTACGGTGATCTTACAACAACTTTATCCTCATCATGAATACTCCTCCCAGGCTTCGCTCTCGTGGACGGCCCAAGACTCCCCCTACCCCTCGTCATGGTCCTATGTTTTCCTCGCCTGGACCTGAGCGTACCAGCAAGCGAAAGGGGGCCTCGTCGACAGCAAGTTATTCTACTGCAACACTTTCTCCACCTCCTTCCTCACCAATAGCACCTCGCTCACCTGAACAAGCACGTACCGTCAAGGGCAAAAAGCGGGCTACATTTGCTGTTGAAGAGCCAGCAGAAGCCTCGTCATCAGAGGTTGATAGCGGTGGAGACCAAGAGGGAAAAGCGGGAAGAGGGAAAGAGGATGATGAAATTGAGAAGATTCTGGGAAAGAGTAGAAAGACCTTGTTGAATCCGGGAGGATTTGGATTGCCTACCCCTGCAAAGACCCCTTCGCGCAAACGGAAGCATCTCGATTTGGGGGAAATTGTTGGGTCAGCGAGGGTTCTGTTCCCTTCGTCGTCTAAGTCTAAGGCTTCTTCTTCCTCACTGTCATGCACTCGGAGAACGCTTTTCAAAAAGTCTCCCCCCAGACACAGAAAAGGTGGAATGGGGTCATTGGATCTGTTGGGCGATGAAAGACCTACCCCAGAATCAATCAGCATATTCACAGATTCTAATGCTCGCATCCCAAAACATGATGATGATCCAGACAACCCTTTTATCACTAGACCGGAAGAAGAGAGTGTCACTTCCAAGAGACAGAGGATCAAAAAGAGGAAGGCGGAGTCCCTAGTGGCAGATGAGGATCGAGAGGATGGCATGGTGTATGTTTTGTAAGACTAACCATCCTACTACGATTTTGCGTGATTAACTCTTACTAACTCACCTATAGTCGAGGCAAGAAAATCTTCAAAAAATTCAGTGAGATGGAAGATCCGAATGAGCGTCTTCCAAGTGATTTGGATGATGGAGAAGATGACGAAATCAGCCTCGAACGATCTGCTATCAAACCACGCCTACTATTCCCACCAAGGTCCCCCAAGGAGCCCGAGATCCCTGTTGAAGAGGAGGCAGAGACGGATATTGAAGAGTCTACTTCTTCGCAGCCGGCTACCTCCTTCACCGAAGCACTTGCTACAAAGAACAAACAGAAGGAGCTTTTCGAGAAGCGTGATATCTCACGGCTGACACCTGACTCTGATGATGACAGTGGACGCAGCAGTGTCTTCAATTTGGGGGATAAGGCTGCTTCTAAACGAAAGTCTATCTTCGATGCTGGTGAGGATGGAGATGAACCAGTCACCGCACCGGCCAAGAAGAACCTGCGAAGGAAGCGGGGTTTGGAGGACGAATCTGCTACCCTTGAGAGCCCAAGGAGAGTCAGGGGAAAGAGAGCACGAGTCTAATTCCAATGTTCTTTCCGTGTACTATTAGGTAAAAAAAAATTCCCTTGTATCGTTATCAGTATAAGCATTTCGTTTTGATTGTTTCCCTTCATCACATTGTTTTCACGACTTCATGTATTTTTTTTCCTTGAGTATTCTTTTAGCGTGGGCCATGATTTGGTGAGGATAGAAGAATGTGAAGATTAACTTCACATACTATTAACATTTCCTTTTTTTTTTCATTTTCTCTCCCTTTCACTTATTTTCCCCCCGCTAGCATTCTATAAGTTCCTTGGTTATTTCACCTGTCAAGCTGGCTCTTTCATACCATTCCTTTTCTATTCTTTCTTCTTTAATCATGCATGTGGCTTTGCTGCCTTCCCTTATCTTATGTCTGTGCGAATCAGGGAAACGAAGTGAGTGCGAGCTCTTTGTTTTATTTTTTACCTTTCTTATCTTTTTTTTTTTTTTCTGGAAAGGGGTCAATGGCAAAATGGGTTTGGTGTTTTTTTTTATTTTATCAAAGGCGAAATACCTGGGCAATGGTCATCGATATCCTGTTTGTATATTTGATATTTGTATCTACCGCCTTGCGGATAGGCTGGACGGCAGCTATGGATGTGTTTTTTTTTCTGGAGGAGAAGCTCAGAGTAGTTAAACAATTTAATAATACTGTACTTTGGTAATTTTTGTGTGCGAGATTGTTTCTTTATTTTTAGTGAGAGGGTTAAAGGTCTAAAAGTTCCATTATCATACTTCCAACTATGATATTCATTGGAAAAGTAATCATGAATAAAATTATACCATACAAGTATTATTATCAATAAAATAAATTTTATCATATTTCTTTAGTTCGTGATGATCTGTTGTGAACCATGAGATGGTGTTTTACTCGGGAGCGAACAGCTGCATGAAGATCATGTATGTTAGAATTGGGTTGATCCATTCATTGGAAACTTGGGAGTCTGGAAAAAGTGTATGGAAGCTTTTCAATGTCCCTCGACAGACTGCGGCTCCCCAATTTCCAAATATGGGCGGGCGGTAAGCCAAGCTTCCGGACACCCCTTTGATTATGAATTTATGGTCTAGGGACGCGATTGCAACTTCAGAAGTGTGTCCCTGATAACTATCTCGAGAATCACCCCCCTCTATCCCCCTCCCCCAGGAAAAGCTGTATGCAGCGAGGGGCTGAAGTCTGTTTATCCTTCAGAACTCTTGCCATTCCTTCAGAGCTACAACCCTCATTCACCTTTACGAAGCTTATCGTTTCCACCTGGTTCAGCAGATTTACCACTACAGCCGTTGTTAACGTTGCCACAACCATAATTTTTCTCCTTCTCTCCTTTCTAACTTACTTACTCTACATACTATAGTTATTCTACTTGCTTTACCCGTTGAATGAGTTGTCTGTGACAGCATTTATCTTCAACCCTTCATTCCTTCAGCAAAAACAGAAAAATCCTTTGTATTTCACTTTTCACTCTTTCAGGCGGTCTATAAGGTTATACCGCTTGCATGAGCGACGAAAAACGCTCCATGCTTGGAAACTCCCTTCCAATCCCAACCTACGAAGAGGCGACATCCTCCCGAGCCCATAGCGATGTCGGCGACAATCCACACAGCAACGAGGAGGCCTCACACCTTTTGGCCTCCTCGTATGGCCGGTATCGGCAGCCGACGGTCGAGACCGCGAGGAGTTCTCTAGAGAGCTCGTTTCTGGAGGAATTTGGAGATTCCGCACGGCCAAGTAGGGAGAGTCTCGAGCGGGCCATGGTGGCGATGGAGATTCTGGAACCTGGGCAGGAGGAGGAAGGTCAACGAAGGCGTGGGGGAGAAGGGGGACTTCGGATGCATATATCAAAACGCATATCTTCAATAACAGATTCGCTTTCTGCTATATCAATACCTCACCACTGGAGGATTAACCCCTTTCGGTGGTTTTCATGTATTCGAATACCGGATCTGCCATGTTTTGGTGAAAGCTTCGTTCCATTGTATAGATTTCTGGGCGTTATTATCGGCCTGATCCTGGTTTATGCATTGCTTGCGTCGGATTTAGTTACCTTAAATCCACCACCGGGGGCTGCCGGGATAATTGAGTTCGACATAAACGCCCTGAAAGACTTTATAAGAGACTCGATTGACAAGGATAATATTGAACATTACTTGGAGTATCTGAGCCGTTTCGACCATACTGCAGGAACTGAGGGGGATCTTGTGCTAGCCAAGTATGTTGAGGGGAAGTTCAAGAGCTTTGGGCTTGAGGGCGTGGGACTTGACGAGTATGTTATTCAACTCTCATATCTTGAGTCGGCATTAGAATGTCCTAACAATTTTGCCTTTTTTATTTACAGATATAATGTTTACCTCAATTTCCCTAAGCCTAACGGGAGAAAACTCTCAATCATCGATCCACCGTGGGAAGCTGCACTTGAAGAGCCAAAGACGAATGGCGATCATGAAAATACATTTGCCTTCCATGGCCATTCTAAAACCGGCAGTGCTACAGGTCCTTTGATTTACGCCAATTACGGAGCCCGTGCTGATTTTGACAAACTCGGGTCGCAAGGGCTCAACCTGACAGGCTCAATCGTCTTGGTTAGATATGGCGGGACACAGATGGATAGGGCTCTCAAGATCAAAGCTGCTGAGCTACGAGGCGCGGCAGCTGTAATTGAGTTTTCTGATCCAAAGACAGAGGGGTGGGACCTGCCTGAGGGCTTCGTACAGAGGGGCAGTGTGAGCTTGATGAGCTTCTTGGTAGGGGATGTATTGACCCCGGGAACACCGAGCAAGCCCGGCTATGATAGGATTTCCTTAGAGCAAAATCCTGGGCTTGTCGGGATCCCTTCATTGCCTTTGGTAAGCCCTTGTTATCTTCGGTGTGTTGAACAGTTTTGCTAACTTCTGTTGTTTGCTTTACAGTCTTGGGATAATGCAAAACATCTTCTCCAATCGCTGAAAGGTAAAGGGTTCAAGGTTGAGGAATCGTGGACGGGAGACACGCGAGGTGTCGAAGAATGGTGGACAGGCTCAATCAGTGATTCGCCCGTTGTAGTCAAGCTGGAAAATGATCAAGTCGAAGATGAACGGCATCCTATCTGGAATGTTCTTGGATACATCGGGGGCTCAGATGATCACACGAAGCGCATTGTGGTCGGAAATCATAGGGATGCATGGTGCTTCGGTGCTAGCGATCCTAATTCTGGAACTGCAGTGATGCTTGAAGTTGCTAGATTATTTGGAAAGCTGTTGGAAATGGGCTGGAGACCTCAGAGGAGCGTAATATTCGCTAATTGGGATGCGGAGGAGTACAATCTGATTGGGTCAACGTGAGTCTCTGTCTATGGGCTATGGCCTATACACCTGCTAACTAGTGCCCCATAGTGAATATGTAGAAGATAACATTGATGACCTTCGACTGCACGGCATGGCATATATCAACCTCGATGTCGCAGTATCAGGTAAAGAATTCCGTGCGGCTGGATCACCACTCACCCAACAGCCGCTCCTCAATGTCCTCGAAAGAATACAGAGTCCTTCAGGAAATGGCACACTGCGAGGCGCCTGGGGTGACAAAATCCTTCCTGGCTTAGGTGCTGGAAGCGATTATGTTGCTTTTCAGGACTATGCAGGAGTCTCTTCAATAGATATTGGCTTCGCAGGCGACCCGTTTCCATATCATAGTTGCTACGACACTTATGAGTGGATGAAGAATACCGGAGATCCAGGATTCATCCATCACCTTGCCATCGCTCAAGTTCTAGGTGTCTTAATTGTTGAGCTAGCTGACACGCCTATTTTGCCCTTTAATATGATTGACTATGCGCACGCTCTTGGACGATATACAAACGATTTGGAAGAATACGCTAGGAAGATCATGCAAGAGCAATCGCCTGACACTAAGCTATTGGATTTCAAGGATCTCAGACATGCTGTTGAGTCTGCTGAGAAGCGACTCAAAGAATTCGACGAAAAACATGAAAATTGGATGGATTATGTTGGGACGGGACTAGATACGGGTGGAATAATTTCTCGACAAAGCCGAAATGCCCGAATGAGTAATTTTGAAGAACATCTACTAGATCTATCCAAGGGAGGTGGATTACCCGGGAGAGAGTGGTTCAAGCATGTTGTATTCGCACCCGAGGTAAGTTCATTTCCTGTCATGGAAGCTCATTCTAGGGGTTCAATGGCTGATTAATGTATAGACATGGAGCGGTTACGACGCGGGATATTTCCCAGGTGTCAGAGATGCATTGGCCAATAAAGATTGGGAACTAGCTCAAAAGCAAGTGGAAAAGATTGCAAAGGTCATCGACAGGGCATCCTACAAGCTCCTCAATTAGGAGCCTAAATCACAAAAAGTTCGGAACATGAACGACTCCCTTCTTTTATATCTCCTTTGCATGAAATACGCTTGGTGTGGGTTTTTTTTTTTGTTATTTGAAAGCATTAGCGGGAGTATGTATACCATCTTTTACATTTCTTTCCTTTTTCCGATATCCACCACTACCTTCTTTCTTTTTCTTGCTATCTTCACAATTTTAGGGGTTAATGTCTGGGCTTTCTCTTTCTTTCTTCTTCCTTTCAATTATATTTTGAATTGTATAGTCGGCCTCCTCTTTCCCCAAGACCTATATCCGTAGGTGTAATGCTTGGGATTGATGGACGTCAAGATGCTCTTTTGAGATACCCTCGAAGGTCTTCGTTCTTTTGGTGTGGCGTGGTAGGTTGTATATATCCGGATTGTTGGGTTGGTAATGGGTGGGGTTTTTTTTATATAGATGGGATAATAAGTTTGGTACTTTATGTGTTGTGGGATTACTTGCTGCGTGACGATTGTTTGATGGCTTCACCCTATAAGTGCACTTGTAGCTTGAAAGAGGTATTATAGATGCGGAGACGTATTCTGGTGGTATGAGTAACTTTTATAGAGAAAGGAAAAAGCAATCGCCTACTTTCGTCCCCATGCGGCTTGATAGGATATGAAGCAGAAATCCATTGAAAACCTAATTCCAAGCTACAAACAGTAGATACCGGTGTCCATTGAACGAAGAAAGAACCCCCTCAATCCGATCCTACAACTATTACTCCTCCTTCTCTGCCTTCTCCGCCTCCTTAGCCTCCTCACTCCCCTCCTCAACCAACCTCCCAACAAGCAAATACTTCCCCTCAAAGTGCTTCGCCCAGCCATCCAGGGCAGCCCTCTCCTCCTCCCCCAAGCCGGCAAGCGTATCAATCGGCGCGCCCACCTCCGTGAGCACCTCCTCGTCAAAGCTATTCAGCGCCAAACCCCTGGACGCATCCCTCCCGGCGAAATTACTGTACGGCCCGCCCGGCCCGTAAAAGCTCTTTCCGGCCGTGACGTCGAAGACTTTGCGGTTGACGGCGAGGTACACTTTTGGATTGTCGGTGCCGTTGAAGGGCTGGAGGGTTTTGGGCGTGAAGGTTTTGAAGACTATTGCGGAAGATGAGGATGGGAGGGGTGGGGACGGGGATGGGGAAGGGCGGAGGCGGGTGTAGATTAGGTAGAGGGATAGTGCTAGGAGGATGAGGTTTACGGGGGTGAAGATTGAGATTCTGGGGTGTTTGTTTGTTAGCTTTAGATATTAGATTGATGTTGGGGGGGGGGGGGGGGGGGGAGGGGAACGAACGCTTGGGTTTCTTCGAGGACTGGTGGGGGTTGGTGTGGCATTATTATTATTATTTTTTCTTTTCTTATTTTCTTATCCCTTCTTCGTAAAGTTCGTTCGGTTTTTTTTTTGGTTTTTTTTTTTGCCCTGTTATTGTTTGCTTGGTTGGTTGGTCGGTCGGTGGTTGTTGTTGTAGGGTTTTTAAGGAATGGGATGATAAATATCTGAAGGGAGGAAGTTGACGGTTAATTATGGAATTTTACTTGTAAAACAATGATGACATTTTGCCCTAACGCTTTTTTTATTTATTTATTTATTTATTGCTGTCGGAGCCCTCCATGTGTCCTCGGGTCCGGAGTAAATGCTGATCCTTGCCGGTTTTGTGTTATATATGATACTATGGTATGGTATTGGCGGGAGTTAGTGAAGAAACCCTTACCCTGAGCGACGGTGTTCATATGTGGGATGGCGATAATTGTTAGTGATAGTTTGTGATGGGGGGGTTGGGGAGCTGGTGCTTTGGGGTGTTTGGGATGAATAGTCACTTTCTTTACTGGTAGACGCTTGCATATATATAAGTACACCATACGGTATTATACTGGTATCTTGGTGGATGGGGAGGCACTAAAGCTTTCCATGGTGAGTAGAACCTCATGTAGCAAATAACCCAAACCGTGGTCCAGTACTTGTACAGTATGAGTAGTTCACACCTTTTGTTCAATGGATTATGAAGCTGCAAAGGGCAGGGGGATGGCGATATTATAGTCCAAATCTTTAAAAAAAACATTTCACAAGGGTTTCAGGGGTGATTAAAAGAGCTGTTTGTTTGTTGTTTATTGGCTGGTACTATGATATTGTGAAAAAGTTAAAGATGTAACTTACCCACCATAGGTCTATTGTCAATTCTTTAGCTAGTCGAGACTTACGGTCGATGGGAGTGGGAGGTGAGGTGTGCAGAAGTTGAATTCTTTATATGGAAATTCAGCTTGGATTGCTTCGTGGGATTCGTATTGTTGGAGGACTGGAGAAGACATCAGGAGACTCGGTGGTAAGTGCCTAGTACCAAGAGAGAGAGAAAGAAAGATCCAGCTAAATCGAGTAATATATAGCCGACAGAATTAATGCTCTCCTTGTGGCTCTGGGCTTGGGGGTGGATGGGACGGTGGCCATCCGCAAGCGACGCTTTAGGACTTATATTGGGTTAGTCTCAATGTGATTTCATGCTCTTTTCTATGTGCATAATGCGACTAAGTTAGTCAGTAGCAGGGAGATTTTATGCAGTAGGTTAGGGATCTGGAAGTCTCAGCGCTTCCATTCAGTCCATAGGTATTTGCAATAAAAACATTTCTCAAAACTAACAACATAAAGTTCGTAAATACTGTACTGACAAAATTCCCCTTTTCAATTCGCCGTGTCAATAGATCCATGATATTGAAAGAATGGAGATATCAATCAGTGGCTTAATTAAAGTTTATATTTTCCAGAATCAGTTATTATATGGGTGAAGGAAAAGTTAATGTTGGAGTACGGTATGACTGTATCCCAACAAATATCGGATTCTGCGAATGATTTTTGGTGCAGCTGAAGAAGCTGTAACAGCAGAGACTATACAAGTGGCGTACGGTACTATTTCCAGATAATACAGTAGAATACCGTTCTCACGCCCCTTCCACCTGTTCGAGTGCCTTTACTGTACTGTACTGTACTCCTAGTTAGGAGGGTGTATTACAGTATATACTTGATTACTGTCGAAATTACGTATACAGCACGATACCGGTATACCGTCCTTTGTAGATTTTGGTAAAAGGAAAAAGGCTGTTGAAACGTTCGCCCCGGCGGCCAGAGCAATACCGGATCCCACCCTCCAAGAGCCAATGAGAGACAGCCCAACAGACTTCCTCGAACATTCACACCGAACCCACTGCACTACAATATAAGACATTCAGATGCCTCTCATAATGTACAAGTAGTAGGGGTAAACCTGGGGAATTTCACTCAAAAGAATTTCCATGTTGGAAGCTGTGCTAAGACTTCGCTAGACGTTCTCCAACACCCGTACCGGTAGTGCAAGTACGGTGTGCAGTGCCCCTTTAAGGTACGGTACCTTAGATGATCCATCATCCCTCAAGTAGATTGTGTGAGTGATAAAATTTTTTTCTTTTCTTCTTCACGTTTTGCCTCTTTTGCTACTGTACAGCATTACCGTAAGAAAGGCCACCTACTGTATGGTGCTCGTGCCGAACCGTGCTATAATTATGAAAGAGAGACATAATTATCCCTCCTCAGCAGTATCATCATAGCTAGCAGGAGCAGAAGAAGGCGGCGGCGGCGTCTCGGTACCGGTAATGAGGTATCAAGAATAAGTCGCTTACAGTAATGGCAGGTTTGCATGTATGATATGATGAAAGATATGATATTATGATGGGCCAACTTGAAGCGTTCCAGGGGTGGGAAGGGTTTAGATTTGACACTTTATGATACGGTACCGGTATGGTCTGATATTGTTTTACATACCTGTGCCGGAACAAGCACCGTTTGCTTAGAATGGCGTTTAGAGTGGCTTGTGTGTGTTCTATTGTGTATCAATTGTACTGTAGACTCTTTTTTTTTTTTAAGGGTGAGGAATTGGATTTGTATGGTACAGTATGGTGGTGGTAAAAATATGGGATATACGGGAGATTACCGTAGGGATTATATAGGTTGGTTGGTTAGCGAGAGAGGCGTCTATACGGGAAGGAAGATGTTATGCTGTGCGGTAAGTTAAGGTATTTGTTAAAGCGAGCTGGCAGCAGATAAAATCAGACGAAACGAAAGAAAAGGGTTCTTGACAGTTGGTGCCTGCTCGCCTGTCTATCTGTTTCTGACATCTCTTTTCCCCCATGGTATTGTGATTTTCGAAAAGGTCGTCGCAGCTTGTAATCTGTGCCTTTTCTCCCTCGATTTTTTTTTCGTGGTCTCAGAAGTCGCAAGAGCTTTTTAACAGGCCATACTAGAAAATTCGCTCCGAGGAATCAGATATACTGAGGTTTTAATTCACAATCTCCACAATTGTCGGTCTCAGGCGTTTTGAGACACGAAAAAAAATAATTCTTCAAATTCTTGAAGTTACTAGAGCCCGGACCTTGCGACGACCATTTGGAAAACCACAATAACTTTTGTTGGGTTATTATTTGGAACGGTGGCTTACGGTACCTTTAAAATCTCATTTTACCGGGAAAAGATGGTAAAATGTGGTAAAAGGGGATCATGGCAGGGAGTTGGCTGTACTTTACTGTAAAATAGAGTGTTTCGTCAATACAGGCACGATATTATGAAGGGGAGGAGCAGAACATGGAGAAATACAGATCGAAAAAAGAAATGAAATAATGAAAAAAGAAATAACTTTATTATCACCACCATAGTAATTGACCTCATACGGTAGTCCACAACACCGGATACCGGTGGATGTTCGGTAGCTTAGCTTTGCTCTACGTGCAGGCGCCGAACATGATGCCGTTGCTAAGAAAGTGAAAGCTTCCCCCTTCGGTGCAGATGTCATGAATTTTTGCTTCAACCATAGCCTGCAATCTGACTGGATGTATGATACCACTGCCATAGAAATCATGGTCTCAGTCAGCGGGGAGAAGCACTTTCTAAAGCATGGCAAGCGCAAATGCATTTCAATGGACTCAGCCTCTCTATCTCCGCTCTTCTTCTTCATCATCCTTTTCTTTTTTTTCTTTTCTAGTGATTGTTTCTCACTCTCACTCATTGCTTTAGCATAGTCGATACATACAGATCATATCTAAAAGCAAAGCAAAACACCTGACCCACCGGCGTTCTCTCTTCTTCACTGTCAAAGGAAAGCCGAAACCCCACCCACCTTTTTTTTTTTTCCTTTTCTTCCTACTGTACTCAGTACTCCTTCCAAAATCTCACTCTATCCATCCGCGCGCTTCCAGAACCAAGTTTTTTGGTCACCCCTTTCCCTTTCTTTTTCGTTGTACATGCCGGTTACAGGTACATAGAACAGGAATTCGATCCCTCACTATCTGCATACCAGTATAGTGATTCTCTTCTTCTGGCCAGACTTCTTTACAGCCTGGGCTTCTTTTGTAACGGCTTTTTTGACATTAGTGCTGCTATATATAGCACCACCCCTCCATTCTACCAAGGGGTGCGTACTATAAACTTGAGGTAACCTTAAGAAGAACGTGTGAGGGTTTGGAAGAATAGGGCAAAGACGCTACGATCGAGGAAAGAAATCGAGAAATCGAGGAGAAGGAGAAAAAAAAAAAAAAAAAAAAAAACCTCCGATTGTCCGGGACCGCTATCGGCAGGAAATAAACACATTCCCGAGCATTGGCTGTCCTAGTTGATCACAAGCGTCGCCGAGCGAAACTAAAAGTCAGACACAAACACTGCACGTATCCAGAAGGGCCGGTGGCTTTTTTTTTTTTTTTTGTTCCCAGCCCTAAGAATTCATCGACGGCGAACCTTCGTTTACGAAAAGAGTAGCTACGGTGGCCTTCCTGCCGCATACTTTCCGGAACGCATTCCGAATAATTCAACACCTCGAGTACCTTCTTGAAGGGTTGAAAGGGAAATTGGGTCTCCATTGCGTACCGACGTTAGAATACTTTACACCGGCTGCTCTGCGCTCGAGGTGTTTTGCTGCGCTTTGCCCGGTAGCTAAATTCATACCGAGACAGGAAACTTCCGCTGGCGTCGCAACCCCTTCGCCATCATTGGATTTACTCGCTCAAGCTAAGCGGTTATCGGTACGTTTGACGATTCACATTACGCTGTTTTAGGATCCAAGGTTTGCCCAGAGAATCTCTCTGTGCCGTCCATTTTGGAAAGGGCAGGACAACTCTTGTTCTTTTCTGGACGTCCTCAAAGGGGAGACGAAAAAGGAACGACCCCTTGTAGTCGATCATTCTTGATAGATATATCATATCTTGTGTAAGCCATCCCCCCATCTCTTTTTCCCTTTGCTATTGTTCCTTTCTACGCATTTGTGATTTTTCTTGTGGGGGAAGACTTCTTCTGGTTACGGACGGCCATCACTCTCTTGGGATTTTGGATTTTTTTGGGAAAGACGGAGAAAGTACAGTATTTCCTTGTTTCTGCACAATCTCATCATCAGTCCTTCATTTTAACCCCTTCTCACTGCTCCTTTCGTCAATTCGGATTACATCCGAATCTACATCTGCTATTTTCGACTCTATTTCTGTCTTTACCACCAATTTTTCAGGATTTTTCCTGCGTTGCCCTTCGCCTCCGCCTCTCCGCTTGCTTTGTGTCACCCGTACACAGCAGACCTCGACAGGCGGCAGTAAAGCAGGCAGCTGGCATCAACACAGCAGCTGTAAATATCCGCCACCACCGCAAAGATCGAGTCAGCATACGTGGGGGGAGTAAATATCTGAAAGAGAGGGGCCGTCCAGGGACAACCTAAAAGCAATTAGATATAAAGGGTTCAAGAGGGCTAATTTTTGGGAACTTTTCTTCTCCATGACGATGACTATCAGCTTCACAACGATGTTTAATCGTTTACCCATTTACACGCGACCAAAGGAGCCGGCTATTGGATTCCCTGTTCTCATGGAGAGCACCAATCAGACGTTGTCTGGTTTGCCGAGTTCGCATATTGTAGGCTTCCCAGAGTATTTAGGCGGTAGCAATGCTTTCAGGAACTCTGGCGAGTCTGTTTTTAAAGGACTGCCAGAGGTACCGACTTCATCGTTGTAAGTTCTTGTTTTACTTTATATCTCTCCCGGCTGCTGTTTGATGTATAAATTTTTGTATGCGGTTGTAACAAGGCACGGTCCTTTGATTTCATGGTGCTATTGTCTTGAAGATCCTGGTTGCATACCTTCTATTATTCTGAAACTAACTCTGGGATTTTCTGGATGCAATATAGAAGTGCTGGAAGCCGCCAAAGTCTCTACGAAGACGACCTTGCCCCTCCTCCACCGCTTAGGATAAACAAAAATCCTTCTCCGCCTGGCTCTTCATCTTCTGCAAATTCAAACCGCACTGTCAAGCCGGATTCTAATAAACAACCCATTATCCCTAATTACACCACGAACGCCCCACCGCGAAAACTTAATATTACACGCAAACCCGCGCCGTCGAATTTCAGCAGCGCCAATTCGACACATTCATCGGACACTTTCGTGGCATCTGGTTTAGATAAGGCCGCTACCATGGATTTTTCATCTTCATCTTCTTTACATGCTCAGCCCCGTGGCCGAGGATTTGGGTTGGGAAACGTTGTCAAAGGAAAGATGACTGGTCGTAGGAAACAGGATTCGGACTTGGGAGCGGAATCGCCGATCCCAGTTGCTGTGGTGAAACCACCGAATTTTGTTTCGATTGACGATTGGTTGGACACTCGTGAGCGTGAGGGGCTTCATCGACGGTCAAACACTGTTTCTACTGTTTCTACTCAAGCTCCCAGATACAAAGATCCTATCAAGCTTCACATACGACAATCCACATTCGCACCCCTTACTCCTCCAACCGAAATGTCGCTTAACGATTCTCCTGCCGTGCCGTCTATTCCCGCGCAATACATTCCTCCTCCTCGCTTGGACTCCATTCGTGCCGTCTCGGCCCCACTTCCCCCGCATGAAATTCATCCCGTATACCGTCCCTCGTCTGTTCCTAAGGACGAGCCTCAGGAACCTAGGGATCATATCTCGCAGCTCGAGTACGAGCAGGATCAACTTACTATGCATCGCACTGCGCTTCGCCGTGAGATCTACGACCTCGAGCAAGTCCTCCCGCCGAATCCCAGCACTCACAATCCTGTTGCCAGACGAGAAATGCAAGCCAGGAGGGATCAGCTCGTTCAGGATCTTGCGGACGTCGAGAAGGAGGTTCACGAAATGGGAATGAAGCTGCATAGAGCTTGGAGACGAAGAGATAAGAAGATGGGTAGAGAGGGGCCTACACACCTGTGGGTTTCCAGGGTCACTGGTAGAGAGGACGAATAAAGTCATCTCTCGTTTTTTTTTCTTTTCTCTTTTTCCCAATATCATACCTTCCCAGTTTCTTCTGTTACATTCTTCTACTCCTTCTTTTGGTACTTACCTTTTTCGCTTCTTGTATATTCTGTTTTCTGTTCAATGGTGGACTGTATTAAGTAGGGGTAGGATGGGGGCACGCATCCCGTGACCATCCATTTATCATTGTTGGCGTTTTTTTCCATTACTATTTTTTCCATTTTTATTAGCATCGGAGTTTTGTCATTTCTCACCACTTGTTTCAATTTACCTTCTTTTTATCTTCAAAAAACCAAACTTACTTTATTTTATTTTATTCCCACCTTCACATACTAAAGTCTTTCGATTTTTTTTATTCATCATTTTTATTTTCCTTCTTTTCACTGACGAAGGTAAAAAGTACTGTACTGTACCAGAGGCACGGTAAACCATGACTTACCTGTCTCACCTCCTTTACACACATTCCATTAATACTGGAATGTTGAACGCTATTACATCTTTGCATCTTTTTTTGTTGTTATCATTATCATTATTAAGTTACTCGACTTTTAAAGACTCTGTTCTGCTGGACATGTCCTTTCCCCATGGTGGCGAGATTGATGCTTCATTTATTCATTTCCTTCTTTCCATTCATTCGTTCATTCACACATACGGTACTCCCCAGTCATTCATTTTGAATTATCATCTTTTTCCTTCTTTGATTATTACTTTTTCTCCTACCATACTTCACCTCACTTTCTCAAACTTAAACTCGGGACTAACATACCCCCCTTTTCGAAAAATTCAAAATTCAAAAATTTACAAGGTTAGCTTAACTTTACTATCACAGTACTGTGAAGGGAAAAATCTGATTTTGCATTTTTAATCATGCTATTTGTATTTGTGTTCCGTAAACAACAACTACGCTAATACTAAGAACTGCCTAATAGGCATATGTCTTACGGCATGTCCTTCACTGACAGCCAAACCGAAAAAATAAATCCACCTCCTGGCCACCTGCCACAAGCCACAACCAAAGCCAAAAGCCTCCTCGCAAACACTCCATCACAAAAGAAACCCACCCCGCAATTAACCAATAAAAACCCAGCCCTCATGTGATTAGCCCTCCTCCTCAGGTGCCCCACAACACTTAGTGAATACATGGGTGCATAGACCAAAACCTCCCTTACATGCCAGACCACCAAGCCTAATGCAGAAAAGGAAAGGATGCCACCTCTGGACCTCACACCCTACACGAGCCAAGCCAAACCAGCCAACTGCAAAACAACCCTCCACACTACACCGCCCCGAATCAACAGGAGTAACAACCATCTGTCTTTTTATGGGGGTCAACGGGTCCCCAAGGCCAGCAAAAAAATAACCGACCACAAGGCGAGATTTTATGAAGAAAAACCAAGCCAAAAAACTTCGAAAGCCTGAGGGCCAAAGTGCAGTAGAACCAACCATAGAAGGAATGAAAGCGAAAACAGTAAAGGCTGAAGCCAGGTGAGCCATTGCAGGCAGAGAAATAAATCAACAAAGGAATGTAGGCAAACCGAAAAACTAAAGTAACCCGGAAATGCATGTGTGTCCGAACGGTCGCTCCAGCGCAAACATGAGGAGAGGAGGAGTCAAAGACTGGTCCCATATGACCAACTGTATCCCGGCTGGCAGAACAAAAGAATTTGATTAAAGAGGCATGAAGCTATTTTGAGAAAGCAACATGGGCATTTCATTGGGTGATCCCCCCCCACCATGAGCTAACCCCTAAAAAAGGAGGAGGTTTAATTACATGGTAGTTAGTTTGCTGGAACCGAATCATTATTTGTGAAGGAACTCTATTTAGCTAGAAATTGGGGGGATTACGTGGCCTATGTATATAGACTGGAGATGCATCATCGTTTGTTTGCTACAGTAGTTTGTTTGTTAGCTTACACAGCCTATGAGGACAGGCCTATATAAGGGGCTTATCCCTACACCTCACTTAAAGGACACAACAGGACGACGGATGATCGAGGAATGAACCCCATGGAAGAGGTACTCATGCCAAGGTTGTGGCTTCCCAGCCACAACCCCTGAAAGCAAGCAAGCTTGCTTTTCAGGGGCACTCTAAAGAGTGCCTGACAGTTCAATGACAGTTTACAGCTTAACGATAGTTTGTGGTTCAATGATAGTTTGTGGCTCATTGTCATTTTGTAGCTCAATAAAAGTTTCTAGCTCTGGTTATTCTAGCAGTTTAATACAAGTTTTATTGTAATTTTTGTATTAATAATATATTAATATACATTTATTTTTCTAGGTTTTTTTAACACTTAATGCCTATAATTATTACCTTGGATAATTCATTTTTATATACTCACAGAGCTTTTCTCTACTTCACATACTTTTAACTCATCTTGAAATACTTTATGCTCTGCTGTTGCAGCTCATTTTTTAGCATTTTGTGCCCACCTCAATTGCATCTCAGCCTTTTCAACTTCAGCATCCTCCTTTCTTTTCACCATTTTCCATGCTTCAGAAGCATAGAGAACTCCTTCTTTTTGCACCTGTCTACAACTCTATGCTCTTTGCCTTGTATTCCTTGCCTGCTCTACTGCTTGTGTATGCTCTAGGTTTTCCATAGCTAAAGCACCAGCTTGGGCTTGAGCCAATCTACCTTGTAGAACCTGCTTCAATTTCTACTGAAAGGTTGGTGATAAATTATTAGCATCTTGTTGTAAATCATTGGCAGCTTGCTTGAGGCTTGTAACTGTAGGAGGAATAGTTGAAGAAGGCTCCAGTAGTGACCTTATAGGGTGTGTAGTAGAGACTACAGCCTTGCGTAACTTTGAAAAAACCAAATTTGGGTTGTAGGGAATGAGTTCTGTAGCCCGAAATGCTGAAAGAATTGTTGATGACTTAAATGTTTAGTCACAGATTGAATGTATTTTATCCAAGTATTCTCATTTATCAAAATCTCTACAGCCATCATGAGTAGTGATTTCAATAGCTTCAGTGTAATAATACTTATATGGCTGAAAGACAACAATATCCAAAGGTTGTAGGAGGTAGCTAGTATGTAAAGGGAGACAGAAAACAATAACCTTGTATCTATCACAATATTCAAGAAATTGTTTAGTACAATGTGAACTAAAGCCATCAAGGATTAGCAGCCAATAGGCACCAATTTGCAGTAGCACAGAGAATCATTTGAAGTGTGCAAGCCACTTAATTGTAAGTTTGTTATTGGTATATCCAGTTTCTGATGTACCAATTAAGTAATCATCTGGTATAGAAATTGTTATATACCAAGGTTCCTGGTGAATAATTCCAAATATGATAACTATTGGTGGTAAAACCTTGCCATTTGCACTAATTGTTTTGCAGACAGTAACTAGCTCATGGTTAGTTGAGCTACCCATATGACTGTCTGTTGGGATCTCTTGTAATAATCTATTGGTCTCTTCTAATACCAATTTGAAAGCCAGTTTCATCCATGTTATACTGATCACTTTGCTGAATCTTGTACTCATTGCATACCATTTTGTATTTTTCAAATCAGTTACGGATATTATCTGGATGGTGTACATTCTTGCAGTCAATATCAAATGTTTGTTGTTTTTGAAGAAAGTATTCAGGATGATGGCTAAGAAATCTCCTAGTCCACTGGTCACTGACAAGTAGTGATAGTAGTGATCTGGTATAGGCAGTTTGAAGTATTGAATTAGCAGTGCTAGTAATCATTGGCAAATATGGACTTGTTCTTATGGTATTTAAGCAATCCAGATATTGATAAAGAGCAAGTTCCTGGTCCTCTGAAAGCTTGCGATTGGCTCCTGGACATTCTTGCTTTGATTGCTGCCCCTGCCAGTGTCTCTTTAACCGCTGTTCTAGAATTTCATACTTGTAGGACAGTGCCACAATATTTGGTGAATTATTCCCAGTCTCCTGAAGATAACTGATTGCTGCCTGAATATGGGCCTCAATATCCTTATATGGCTTGACATGTTGGCTTGGTGGTCTGATCACAGATGATGATGGCAGCATAATTGATGATTGTAGAAAGGTTGTTAAATGTTGGTGAGATGGGTATATATTTAAGAAAAGAATTATCTAGTACTATACAAACTCATTGAGCCTCAAAGTAATGCTAAGCCTCAAAGTTTTATTAAGCCTGAGCCACAAACTATCATTGAGCTATAAACTATCATTGCACTGTAAACTGTCATTGAACTGTCAGGCACTCTTTGGAGTGCCCCCAAAAAGTGAGCTTGCTTGCTTTCGGGGGTTGTGGCTGGGAAGCCACAACCTTGGCATGAGTACAGGAATGCAACAGAAAGTTGTATTTAGAGGAATTCAGCATAGATAGTTGGACAACTGGGATCAGTTGGACTTTCTTTTGTTTGGATTGGTTTTTCTTTTCGGATTGGTCATTGTGGTTTTCGGACTTGTCATTAGGGAATTATTTTCTACAGAATTGATTGAGGCTTGGCTGTTTTCTTTTACATTAAGCAAACCTGTTTACCGTGGGCATTTTTGTTTGGTTGTTGTTGGTGATCGAGAAGTCAGACCTGACTCATGATTCTTGTTTTCGTTTGGTGCTCTGAACCTGACCCGTCGAGAATTTGTTTTTTCAGTACTGTACAGTAACTTGGCTATTCCGGCTACCACTGCCACTACCACTATTACGAGTATTTATACAGTATTGTATCATAGGTTACCAAGCTCATCTCATACATAGCTCTAATACAAGTACCCACCGTAATCCAAAAAAAAAAACCTCATTCACTCGCAATCTCCTGCATGTATGCATGCATACTCACTCCTTGAAAAAAAACCAAATATCATATCCGTGCTCCACCTATGATACAAGTGCAGTACGGTATGTATGAGATTAAACTAACTTACCTTACCTTAAACACTTACCTCCCCCGTACTACTGTATCTCGGTCACACATCATCACTCGTCTGAGGTATGAGTATGCGAGGAATCTAGCGTAGCGCCTTATGGAGAACGCTGGCTAGCTGGCTGGCAGGCAAGGGTGGCTTGTGAAGAAATGCTTAATTCTATTGTACGCTGTAGTATCATACTTGGTTTTGTCCGCAGATTGCTGACGACGTCTACTTATCGCCCCCCCCCCCCGCTATCGATCGGCATAAGTCTCGCTTGCTTCATGAGCGAGAGAGAGAGAGAGCGCGCGGTAGGAAGCGAGATGCAGGGGCGGGAACAAATAGACCTCTCCACGTCCCAGGGGAGGAGGGGGAGGGGGGAGATATATTGGGAGTTGGAGGTTGCATAATTCTACTTTGCATACGAGTACCGAGATGGCATTGCAGTGGCGATTGGGTTTGCTTCTGTTCTGGAGGGTTTGCCACGCTGTGGTATGAGCAGAGGAGAGGTGGGTATGTGGGGGTGGTGAGATTGGGGTTAAGTTTATGCTTTCGTTCGATGCGGGGTGATGGGTGGTTGGTGGGGGGGGTTTCGGTAGATGTTGGGAATAGTTTTATGAGGCTTCTATACTCGTAGGATGTTCGCACAGAGGATACTTGCAAGGTTGTCCTAGGTTCTGGGGTCGATGGTGGATATGGTGACTTTTTTTAATCACTTCTTTGGGTACTGATTGAGGGGTTGTGGTTGATTGGGGGGGGGTTAATAGATAGAAACATGCAATCCATTAGGATTGATATCTGACATTTTCAGAGGAGTGATATAGCAGGGGTATTTACTTGATTTGTGTAGGTATGCATCGGGCTGCTGGATGCTGTCTTTATTGTCCTACTATGAACTATCTCTACTTCCTGTTAACTTAAATCCCAGTTGCCAACGGATACAGTAGTAAATCAGATCTACTCCGAAGGATAAGGACGATGCCGGCATTCAATTGATCTTGAGCCTAGTACTGTACTGTGGAGCCTCGCAATGGACTCGTAGTCTATTGACGCAATCTTCGTCAATAGAGTACGATATCTAATGAGATGAAGATGATGTGAGAATTCGCGGTCTTCCACGTATTATTCTCATAGATTATGTTTGTTGTTTGTTTGTGGGAAAAATACTGTATATAAGGGGGGTTTTGATATCCTTCAGAGAAAAGGCCAGGGACAAGGACATCGACATCAACACCAACAATCTACTTTATACTTAAGATACCTGAACATCAGACACACTTCGAACAACCAATCCACAGACAAGAGAGCAGATAAAGAGAAAGAATCTGAGGAGCAAGTCACCATCAAGATAGAAATTCATCTTTTATTGATTTCCCCTTTTTCCTTGATTGTCATCATATCTTTTTTTTTACTTTTCTTACACGTCCGGATTCTTCATGTCCTATCCACGTCCGACTTGGTGAAAGGATAAAGAAGAGTGACTGGGATTCCACCTTGGCACCAACCAGGATCTGGAGCCGTGTTTGTTCCTGCGCCACCGCCCACCAAAGAACGCCACCAAACCCACACCACCCACAGTATCATACGAGTAACGTACCTGAGGGCTGACCGAAAAATACGGCACAACGAAAAATTTGGTGAAGAGCAAGGGTTCCACCCTTCCACTGCCTATCATTTTCGCAGATCCCCACCAAACTCTTCATTTTTCGTTGTGCCGTATTTTTCGGTATGCCCTCAGGTACGTTACTTCTCCCGGCCCCCTACTCAACGCCAACAACGGCAAACTTAACGTACCTGAGGGCATACCGAAAAATACGGCACAACGAAAAATGAAGGGTTTTGGGGGGATCAGCGAAAAATAGTAGGCGGTGGAAGCCTTGCTCTTCACCAAATTTTTCGTTGTGCCGTATTTTTCGGTACGCCCTCAGGTACGTTAAACCATTCTAGCAACACCACCAAAGAACATGCCAACCGCCTCTCCCCTTCCCTGGCGCTCTCTTAACTTATCCTTTTCCGATTCGGAGTTTATTACTAGCTAATACCTACCACCCCACTACTCGTACAAGCAGCCCCCCACACGCAAAAATTCACTCCCCCGCGGAGCATAATCCCGAACCATAATAATAGATAGCCAGCCACTACTACTACTACCAAGCCAGAAGGGGCCATACTCATTCCGTATCCTTTATTAGAAGACCAACAATCAATACTTCCAAACAGACGATGGGTCAGGAAGGTACAAGTTCCAGGGGAGATGTTTTCGCACAAGACAGGGATCATTTTGCAGGTTGACCCAAACTAACTGTCCACTACCGCAAGAACTGGAATAATTGAACCTCGCGCTAAGACGTCCAGAATTCCCCTCTTTGGATAAGGGGAGGGGGGGAATCACTCCCAAAAAAACAGACTTTCAGCCCTCCGCTGAGACAAATAAAAAAATAAAAACACAACAGACCTTACTAGGAGAGGCAATTCCAACGTCCTAGCGTGAGGTTCAATTATTCCAGTTCTTAGGGTAGCCCCCTAGCGGGTACTTGTAATTGAAGTACTGGATTTATATATAGAACATTGGTTGGGGAAAGCTTGGATATTAGCTCCACTAAGAAATTTCTCATGTTTGTTTTGCGGTATTCCCTAGAGTACGGTGCTTTCATGTTTGATGGTGGGGTTTGGGTCATGGTTTGTATGGTAGGTGCTGGTTGGGTTCCCTTGGACACTCCTGGGATGGGGCTTGATATCAGAGTGCCTCTCTTGATCCTTACTTCGCACAGCTACGGTTACTTCTTTCTTTTTTTTTCCTTCCTCGTTATCACATGTATTTCATGTCTGTGGTACCGGTCATACATCGGTCCCAGGTGCGGTCGATCACGGTATTTAAAACTCTCGGGGGAGACAGAACATTTATCACACAATATGGACGACATAGTTCGTCTGATAATGAGCAGTCTTAAACAAATACCGGTACCGTAGTGAAGCTAGTCAGGCGGAATGTTTTGTAGCATTATAATAACTTTTTGTCTGGCCATAATATACATTTATCAAGAAATCACTCGTGATGACTCTTAGGTAGTGCGCCATGCCTCACAGCTTAAATTCCATACCCACCAGTAACCTCGAGTGTGTGCCCACTAACATATGAGCACAAGGGGCTGGCAATGGCCAGAATGGACATGGCAGCTTCCGTAGGGGTTCCTGCACGTCTCAATGGGACATGAACATATCCCTCTGCAGACTTTTGCTGGGCCTTTGGAATGCCCAGAGCAATCTTCTCACCATCAACTTCTGCATATGCGCCATCCTCCTTTGCAGCAACTAGCCTGGTGAGCACAGTGCCAAACGCAACACTAAACAACAGCATACCAAGAATATCAGCCATCTATCTTCTCAATCCTCACTTCCCAGCGACGGAAAAGAAAAAAAAAAAGACAAATCGTCACTCACGTATTAGCCCTAACCCCAAACTGCGGCCCCCACTCCTTTGCAATAGCCTTCGTCAACCCGACAACCCCCATCTTTGCCGTCGAGTAATTCGCCTGTCCGGCATTCCCATGCAATCCCGAGGTAGAGCTGATATTCACAATCGTCCGATCCTCCCCATCCTTCACGCGAAAGTAGGGCGCGGCAGCCCTAACCAGCTGGAAGGGAGCACGCGTATGCACGTCCTGGATCCTCTGCCACTGCTTGTCCGTCGTCTTGTGGATCACCCCGTCCCACGTGAAGCCCGCATTATTCACGACGATGTGGATCTTCCCGCTGCCGAATTCCGCCGCGCGCGTCACGAGTTGGTTAATGTAGTCGGGATTGAGCACGTCGCCCGGTACGGAGAGGGCTTGGCCGCCGGAGGCGGTGATCTTTTCGGCTGTTTGTTGGGATTTTTCTTTTCCCCCAGTGTTAGCGAGGGGGGTGGCGGAGTGGGGTGGGTTTTTGAGGGGGAGTACGCGAGTCGATGTCTGCTACTATGACTTTTGCGCCCTCTCGTGCGAACAAAATTGCGGTCTCCGCGCCAATTCCCTGGCCAGCGCCTGTTACGATTGCGGTCTTGCCGGCGAGGAGGCCGCCCGGGAAGCTGTTTGAGAGGTGTCCTTGGATTTGTGCGAGGCGTTCGGCCATGGCTTTTTTGTAGTTTTAGGTTTTGTAGGGATTGAGTTGCTTTTTTTTTCCTTCGAAAGAGGATGAAGGGAGGGGGAGAGGGGAGATGGAAGGGGGGGTTGTGGTAGTTTTACGCTTGAGGTTGTGGTTGAGGTGGTTATGGAGCTCTGATACCGTAGGGTGAAGCTATTAAGGTAAGGTAGATGCCGAGGTTGTTATGTCTCCGGGAAAAAGTGGTTAACCGAAGGGTTGCTGTGGGGATGATACATGCAGGGTCCTTGCAGATCTGGGGGAGCCTTGCTACCGCTGTGGAGTCTTCTGGCAGACTCTCTGGCATTACAAATAGGGTATATGCTTCGTGGGATATTATTTACTATGATACCGGTTGAAGAATTGAATACCGCAACAAAGGTGTTGCCAAAATTTAATGGCCCTGTCTACTGAAGTCAATATCACGATTTGTAAGAAGCTCTTTCACTTACGCTACTACAACTTTGAGCATGGCTGATACCGGTAGAGTACCGAGGAATCACACCCCACCTCACACCACCGGAACGGTAATTTCTCTTGTACTGTACCCCGCATAGTCCGAGGACCCACGGTATGTTAGAGATACCGTAGATCCTCGGAATAGCCTGAAGCCAACCGGAATCAAGCGAAGGGTAATGTGACTAAGTTCAGAGCAAAACTATTGGTATGATACATGGCCGTTGTTATCATACCAAAAGTTAAGAAGACAACCGAGTCCTCAGCTATGACGCCGCGCATTACAATAGTAGGGTTTGTTCAGAGCTTTATCTAGCAGCTAAATAGCTGAACTAAGTGTGTATCATGAGAAAGAGCTTCCTGAAAGTATAGATTTGGGTATAATAGAATATTGTAGCAGCTCAGTGCTCTAAATCCATGATCTGATAATATTGGGGTTTTCCTTCCTTCCTCCTCATCTAGAGGAGTGAGAACGGCATGAATAGCGTGAATCTGCCAGAGCTTACGATAATAAGGAAATAAAGTAAAGAAAGAAAGAAAGCCGAAAACCCCACCGGGTATCATATCGAGCGGGTTTAATTATTTACATTATAAGATGGGATTGAGCACCGTAGTAGTAGGAGTAGCCTAACTAGTCATTATTTGGCGTCAGAGATTGGTGATATAGGACCTGGTGATACAGGGCTTATGTCGGAGTATACTGAGGAAGAGCCTGATATTGTGGATATATTGGATCTAGGGCGGACCTGATTGACAACGTGTTAATTTAGGTTTTGTGGAAAGGAAGGAGGAAGGTTGCATGGTGATGTGATGATGATGGTAGCCTTACCTCCCATATAGATTGACCATTAACCTCCGCTCGCACAACCTTCAGTCGTTGGTAATCCGGACTACTGATCTCCCGAGGAGCTCGACTACCCCTACTAAGATCGTCCAATATTCCCATGGTACCGACGTTCAGGGTCCTCTCCTCCAACGCACACTTTTCCAATCTACCTGCTGCTTTCCTCTCTGCGTCCGACAAGGATCTGTTAGGTACAGGCGGTAGCGCCGCCACCCCGGTGTAGAGCTTTTGCTGCGGCTGCGGTTGTTGTTGCTGTTGTTCTAGTTGTTGTCCCAGCTGTTTCTGCTGCTGCTGTTGTGGTACGATGGGTCGCACAGCAGTTAATTGCTGAGGACCCGTGGGTTCGTATGGTTTTGGCTTCTCGGAGAGCACTGCTGGACGAATCAGGCACTCTGGCCCCGTGGAGGTTGGAGTGTCGCCCATCTGGCTGACCTTCTCAATGTCCTTTGGATTGATCAATGGGATGAACAGCAGCTTTGTGGACATGGGCGCGCACGCCAAGATTATGGCTAGTGAGATCTCAATCTGTGACCACCCGATTGCTTGTGGAACGGATACATTTAGAAGTTGGGTTGCGAATCGAAGGGCTGAAGCTATTATGACGAAGGCTGAGTTTTTTAAGAAGCCGTTTTTTATTAGTAAAGTTATTTTTCTTTGTCTCTGAGTAACGCGGGACACTGATGGATGATCTGGTACCTCCGAAGAAATAGAGTACGGATACACCGATTTTTTGCCTCTGACGCAGTTTCACTCTAAATAGTAGCGGCACGGGCACCGCTAGGACTAGGGTATTTGTGATGATGTTCGAGATCCCAGATGTGTATGTCAAAAGAGTCCTCCGAGTACATTGAACTGGAAAAATTGTAACCCACCAGGTTAGTTCACTTTTCTTTTTTACTGGGCTTATTTATTTCTGGAGGCGGTGGGAGTGGAGGGGGAGAGGAACCCCACCATTTGAGTTCGATAGGTTCCAGAACATGCTTATTGGAACGCAGCTTAAGAAAAGTGATAAGATGCATACTGCAAAGGTTACCAGACATATCACTTGAGTGATCCGAAGATAGAGTGTGATATGTTTTGTGTGTTTTCTAGATTCCAGGGTACCAATTCATTAGCAAACCTGAATTAACTGAACTAACTCACTCCTCCCCTCCTTCTTATCATTGAGCCAAGGCCACTCACGCAAAACGATTGTAGAGGAACAACATGCTAAACTTGACCAGATAGATACTGATCAAATACATGACCTCAAAGGCCAACGCGAGCTTGAGTCCGACCTCAATTTTTCGAAGCCTCTTCAGCTCCTCGGACTGGCTTTGCTTCCCCCTAAATGAAATGCTCGTCTTTCCTGCATTCCCGCAGCCGAGATGCACGGTCAATTATCATGAATCACTCAATCAAAGGAAAAGAAAGGGAAACCACCATGCAACATCTAAATGCTGTCCTCAAAAAAAAAAAAAAATCACATACCGAGAAAATCGATCATAGAGAACACCGTCTGGTTCGTAACGAGAAAAAAGACAGCAGCCATGGTACAGACGTCATCCCACCAAATTCTGGTCTTCAACCTCCGTCGTGAGAATATCCGTAAGATCACCGCTACCAGCGCCGATACCACAATAATCTGTGCCGCCGATTTCAATTCCGACGTCCTCCCGAACATGGACTCCGAAAAGAAATTCGGTATGCCCTTCACCTCCGTCACGGTAGAATTCCGTGACACCCAGAGGGCTATATTAGAAAAATCGTTTGTTGTCATGATTTCGTTTGTTTCCATATTTCCCCTCCTTCCTTTCCCACTCCCGTTTTTCCCGTATTTCCTTCCTCTTAATTACTTGTTATGTTATGCTTGTTATCACGCCGGTTCTTCCCTTTCTTTCTATTTCCAATTCCCCACGATATCCGTTTTCAAAGGGGGGAAGTCTGGTGGCGTTCTCTCTGGTAGGCTGTCCTTCCCTCCTTCTGCTTTTCTGCTCTCCCGGCAACGATTATCCGCTATTAATGGCGTTTTGGGCTCTCTTTTTGTCGTCGTAACTGTACGGTATTGACTCGCCGTCTCTCTAAAAATAAAAATAAAAAAAGTATAACCGCTCAGCGTTGAATGGAAAGAATCAGAACCAGCTGCATAAATTATTTGTATAGGAACCGAAGTGAATTATGGGGACTCCGGCATCAAGCACACAGAGGTTTGAATGGAGGGAGTGGGTGGAGGGAAGTTTGGAGAAGGCACAGAAAGAATTAGGGATAACGGACGGACGATAGTCGATAGTAGAATTAGCTATGCACTCAAGAAATGGAAAAAGTAAAAATAAAAGAAATCCCCATAAGCTCTCTCCCCCAATTTCCCTACCAAAGAAAGTAAAAGGAAGCAAGCAAGCGCTCGTAAAACCAAGGAGGCGCATGAATAAATGGAATAAAGGGTCATTATCGTACAAGAAAGGAGATATTCTCTATGGAAAGCACGTATTTCGCATACCGGTAAACTCTCTGACAGGAGGTGTAAGATAAGTTCATCGCGGCATCAACCCCATCAAGTGCAAGCTCATGGTGCGGGAAGGTGTGATGGGAAGTGAAACTCGTAGAAGGCTGGAATGGGACGCCAAGACGGCGCGTGGGTGATCTCGCTAACAATAGATTAAACCACCAACCACAGAGAGAGCAACAAAAGGGCCAACCACCCGGTACGAGGACCCGCCGAGACCCCCCACGAGCAGCCTGGGGGCAGGCCTGCGAAAAGGGGTGGCCTTGAAACGCTGTGAAACGTCGGGTTGGTACAGTAAATGTCACCGTGTTGCTCTATTGCTTCATCTTGTATTGGCAAGCATCGGTGTTTTTTCGGGTGATCCTTGGCAATAAATGTAAGCTTAACCTAAGCATTGTTTTAGACCAAGTCCAATTTATTTCATTCCATTTCGAATGAGTACGATACCGTAGCATAAATACTGTAGTGCGGTAGAGTGCTGTCCTGATGATTGATGCTGGACAAAGAGGGGGGGGGGGTTTTTTTGATTCTTGAATATTGAGGAGATGTGGGGAGAGAGACTGGAAGCATCTCGGAATGGACTTTTTTCTCTAATGCTTGAGAGAAATATATATTTAATCGAGTAAGCCTAATATAACGAAGCTTTCTCTCTTCCCTGTTCAATCTCTCCATAGAGCTAGACCCATTGTTAGAATATTCAAACTCGTGAAGGTTGAGGAATCCTTTAGATCGGCACTCAACAAAACCACCCCCGTACTCACAGCCATGCAAATAAATAGTAAAAGCACTACTATATGGTGCGAGCAAGTATGATACAGTACTGTACGGTATCGTAGCTGCCCTTGAAAAACGTGGTTTCCGTCCTCTAGTACCGAGACGGATAGTAATTGATAATTGATGACCGTCTCCGCACTATCAGGCCCCCAAGATCATAATCCCCTATCCTATCTATAGTAGTAGAGCTTCCTAATCAATAGTCAGGGAAGAGGGAAAAATTTCTATTTTCATCACTGATCAGCAATTGTTGCCAGCTGTTATTCCTGCTAACAGCATCCTGTACAGTACGAATGTCGGCACTGTACTGTATAATTCGAGTGAAAAAATAGGCACACAAATGCATACACTGTACGTACTGTACAGTGCCGTACTACTGGTATGTAGCTGCAGAGGTTATCTCCTCCTTCACTCAGCCTTGCAAGCCACCTGGGAAGATATCCTCCCATCGCCTTTGGATTCGAGTACTTGGGAATACCGGTGTCATACGCCAAGGCCTGTCCATCTCGATACCGTAGCCTTGTCGGAGGTAGTTGACTTTGATAAGGTACAGCATCGAGGTCATGGATGAATCTATCGTGATTATTGTTTTTTCCTACTATACAAGTCGAGTTGCAACCGGATGTTGCCAGAATTGAGAATTGCTAAAAATGATATAAGTAACGTACCTGAGGGCATACCGAAAAATGCGGCACAACGAAAAATTTGGTGAAGAGCAAAGCTTCCACTGCCTATCATTTTTCGCTGATCCCCACCAAACCCTTCATTTTTCGTTGTGCCGTATTTTTCGGTATGCCCTCAGGTACGTTATATGAATGTGCTCAAGAAGTGTGTCTGCCACTGGAAATTCTCAACACTTGTACTCATACAAGTCACAGGGTGTCATCAATTCCATAATACTGAAGCCAAACAGAATTCATGATTCATGATGAGTAATTGACAAGCTGTTAGCCTACTGTATTATATTATTCTGTTTTTTTTTTTTTTTTTTTAACCTTGAAAGAAGTAGGGTTAGGTTTCCTTTATCTATTTCTCTGGTTCCGGTTGTCTTGTGAATGTAGGTTGAAAATACTGCTACAACCAGTATTTTGATTTTGGCAATCTTGGACACATTTTATCGTAATCGATTTTGACAGTTCCGTGTGGCAACCAGACGCAGCCTAAGTACCCATTGGCTTTGTCTGTACCTGTCTCCAACATCCTTTTAAAAGTCATTGTGAAGCATTGATCGCCGAGCCGAAAATGGAGTCCCCTGTCTAGGAGCACGGGACGGAAATTTATCGGGCTTGAATATTTAACCTTTTTTGGAAAAGAGCATTTTCAGTCTCACCCAATATAGAGGTTTCGTCATTGGTTGTTTTTACGCGTGAATTGTCTCGGATGCTTTTCACGAAATGTGTGACTGGTAGGCTCAAGCACATCATTCATTTTCATTCCTGAGGGGGAAGGGAAGTGAAAACAAAACAAAACAAAAAAAACCTTCCTTTCTCTCTCTTCCTTCTTACCAGTCCCTACGATACGGATACCCTAAATGCACCAGGAACAGAAGTATCACTGTACTCGTACAGGTACGGCGTTGTAACTGTGCTGGGTAGAACTGTCCATATGAGTTTAGAATGCGGGTGAATGGGTTCTACCAATTGACTGAGATCAAGTAATGTACTTTTACCGCAATGCAAAAATTTCAATGGACCGAGGATGGCGCTGGGAGCTCATGCACTTTGTTCAACACCTGTCATCCTCTCAGAACGCTTCGTTTGTGAGCATGTCTGGCCAGGATTGGGTGGTCGTCTTACACACACAAGTGAAAATGACAGCGGTGTGTATGTAACACTTGTGGCTTGCCGTATACAGTACTCGTATACCACCCTTAGAGTGGGGCTCTCGCTTGTTGTACAACCTGTACACTCTACAATTGACAGAGAGCAAGAATTGGGGGAAAAAATGCTCCTCCTTCTCCTTCTCGATGAGGTGATGGTGATGCAGTATGTATGTGTTAGAATTGACAGCACTTTAAACCTCTATTCGTATTATGCCGTTTTTTTTTCTCTTTCACTGTCACTCGGAGCTGAAAAAGGTTCAAAAGATGTCTCTTCACGGGACGGGTGTAGAGGGGGGATGAGGTCTTGGATTCTTGGGATTTCGTCTCTCGAAAATTCCTTCCGTATAGCCGTGTGCGGGTGAGAAGAAAAGATGGTCGAAGAATCTAGCTTTTGGGGAATACAAAGCACTGGGGAAGAGGCTTGGTGATTTGGGGGCTTCGCGGCTGTACCGGTATACTATATATCATACCACAGTTGTGCGGACTAGAGTACGGTATACAAGTCCGATAGGTTACTACTGTTGTATCAAAGTCTACTCCATTAAGACTCTCGGGTAACTTAGAGGTCTAGAGGTGCAAGCAGTAAAACGAACTCTCGTTCCCAGTTGGTGATCGGACCGATTAGTGGATGAACGATAGACCGCCTCTTATCCAGAACAAGTTAAGCATACTAGTATACCAAAGGAAGTCAAGACGACCAACATTCGAGAGGGTTGGTGCGGATAATGGAAAGAAGAAAAGGGCAAGAAAAGGGCTGCATTTCGTTCTAACATACGTGCACAGCACACATGGGATATGACTGAGATCTATGGATGGCAGGGGGTGAGGGAAAGAAAAAAAAAAAAAGAAAAAAAAAAAGAAGCTGTCGATACCCCATGGCCAAAGAGTAACTTTCAGTGACGGACGCCATAAAAAAAGTATTAGGAGAACAGTGCTTCCCTTGAAGTTGGCTTACGATTTTTGCTGCTTGTTAATCTCCTCATTTCACACATTCGTTCTTGGGTTTTCGTTTTCTATTTCATTACCGATCTCGAAGAGAAGAAGCAGAAGTATTTTTTTTTATTCCTTCTAATCCGCCTAGAACCTTCCGTCGTTTCTTACTCTTCCCACTAGGTGCATCCTCTTGGGGTGGCTGGTGCTGGCTGGTAACTGTGCTGCTGCTTCTGCAAGCAGTCTTCCGTTCCCTCTCTACCCGTTACCGATCTTGCACCAACCGGGTACTTATTTCAGCTTGCACCGCCGTCCTTCTCTCCAAGGTTATAAGAAGAACGTGTAAAGGCACTCTCTACGTCGCCTTTCTAGAAATTGGTTTCCTGGAATAAGAAGGGTTGAAAGGGTTGTCAGGCGGGGCACAGGTCAAAACGAAGAGAGAGGAAAGAGTCAAGGACATTTCATTTGTTATTGGTACCGTGACACTGCTGCTGCTCGTGATACTTAGCACAGTATAACTGCACCGGATCTTCTCCAGCTGTTTGCGGCTCTTTGGTTGATTAGGCAGTTGTAAGGTTGAAAGACGAGCTAGTTTCTTCAGCTTTCACTCGCTTCGGTAGTTTCATTTTTTCCTTCCACTTTTCTTCACGATGCCAGCAGCAACAGCAAGAACAAATGGAGGAGGATTGAATACCGCAGTTGAGGAAGCCGCAACACCACAAGCTCGAGTTCAACGCTCCTTCTCCTTCCGGCGGCCCTTCAACCAAGCTCCACGCTTATCCATCCCTAAGGCAGAAGACTCATCACCGCTGGCCGCTTCCTCCGCTGCAACCACTTCAATTTCAAAAACGAAAGCCACGCAGCAGCTGAAGCTGGGTTCCCCGCCCCGCCTTTCTTTAGCTTCCACCTCGCAGTCAGGGAATCTCCTCCCGGCTCTAAATGATGATGACTTCTTCTCGGATCCCTTGAAGCCAAACACCTTCATTTCCCAGAAAACGATTACAAGCATTACCCAGGATTCAAATGGTCAGACCGGTGACGCTTCAAAAACACTTATGAAGCCCTCCCTCGCTCCTTCTGCCACATTTGAATACGACATTTCATTAGGTGGTTCGGGAACAAAAGAACAGCCTCAAATAAAGATTTCAACTTTTCTCAAACCCTCAGATCCTATGGAGGACACTTCTTACCAACGTCCGGTTTCATCCGCGAGCAATGCTTCTTTTCTGGATTTAAAAACTCGCTCGGCTTCTGAAACATTCGTCAGCTTAGCTCGTCGTTCATGGAATTCTCCTAGTGTTTCCAGGTCACCATCACCCAGCAGTCGAGATGAGAACGATTCGAGGTCAGCAAGCTCAGTATCATCGTCAACTAGCCCCACTAAAGCTAATGGAGCCGAGGATTCAGTGGAGTCTAAAAATGAGTCGCAGCCGGCTCGCCCGGGAATTACCCAATCACCAAGCCTTTTGGGTAAAGCGAGGAGGCCATTGAGCATGTTTATGAAATCGTCAGCATCCGAGCCTTCACTACCATCTGCTTCAACATTGAAGAAAGCCTATGTGGGTTCTACTGATAGTGTCGGTTCCTTGGGTGAACGCCCAACATTGAAAAAGGTCAAAGATGAGCTATGGGAGGCCTACAGGCTACTTGAGAACGACTTCCAAAGGTACAACGAATTCCTTGGAAGCTTGCTATCTTCAATGGCTAAATTATATTAGGTTCCAAAGCAAGTCTACAGTCCAAAAGGCCAACATCGTTCGGGAATCTCTCATCCCCTTTCTCCGAAAATTCGAAAATAAATCGACTGCCCACCTTGCACCAGATGAACTTGACAGGAGAGTCAGAGTCTTGCACCGTTGGTGGACTGGCCTCATGGCACAGCTTCGTATTCGAAATTCACAAGCAATCGCTGGTGCTGATAGGCCGGTTTATCTAGAAGGCATCTCAGGCATCTTTTCTCGACCCGAATGGAGGTCCGCACCATCAACATTTGCTCCTGTAAATCAACGGCTTCCAGCTTCGGCAAAATCTTGGTCTTCTTCCTCCCTCGCTTCTACTTCCTCAGCATACTCCCTTCAGAAATCAGTCCAACACAACATCAAAGTTTTACTCACACGTACACTGTACGACACACTTGGGTTTACAGTAGAGAAGATGGGGCTCCGAACATCCCCCCCTAGCATGGTGACATTTGGTGGCAAGGTTCTGGCTTACGCATTTTATTTTTGCCCGGGCGTTGCGGATATGTTGATTAGTCTGTGGGAGATTCAGCCAGCAACTGTTAGAAGGGTTCTCCCTGAATTTGGGGTGGGACGAGGCACAGATTTACGACAAGTTTCCGAGGCAATTGTTAGCGATTTCCCGGAGACCTTGCAATCACTTGGGTTCACAACATTGGTTGCAACTTTACGGGGCATGAAGCAACCGGCGAAACCGCCAATTGGTATCCAAGTTGATTGGCATGGCCCGTGGACTAGCCGATGGAGTGGTCGTGACTCGGACCTGTTATATGTTTTCTTGAAATATTATCACATCCTGATGTATGACTACTTACCAGCAGATGTATCACCGCTAGCCAGGTTTACCGTTCCGGGTTATGTCATGGTGCAGGCCCACATGCTATCACTGCTTGATAACACCATTCATCGCCAACCTATGCCAATGGGAGCTGATAGTTTGGCATCGACGACCTTTGAAGATATGCTCGCTAATGCAACAGCTGCTCTTCCTATGGCTGCTAGAAATCCCGCACGAACCATGGCAGAAAATAAGATGGTGATACTTCTTCGGGATGTTATATCTGATAAGGTCAATTACTCCGAGGAATGTCGTATCATGTACATTACTTCCTTCATGGCCATGATTAAGGGAGCCGTTCGGAAGACACGTGTTTACGACGCCGAAGCCTGTTTCACCTTATGTGACTTGATGGAAGAAATATTGCCTATATTCTCACAAGCGGAGAAACTTTACAACACGACTTTTGTGGATTGGCCGTTTTGGATTGATGTCCTGAAACAAATGTTGGAGAGTGAGAACAATATGACTGAGCTGCGGTTGATTTCGTTTGTTTATACTGCCTGGGATGTGATTGTGGAGGAGGAGGAGGAGCGGAAGCGAACGATATGTTTGGAATGGCTATTATCGGAGGCTGTCTGGGAAAAATACTTCTGCCATTGGTGCCCGATGGTTAGAGCATATTTCATGAGGCTGTCCTGTTGGAGATTGGGCAGATATGACGGAAGCCCTAACCCGCTGGATCTGTGAGTTAACTTCCGAACACCACATGGTTATTTATCTAATTATGATACAGGGACATTCTGGAAACCTTGCTTAGACGGTTACGGACCGCGTATGCTCACTACTTACGGCTAAAAGATAAAGCAGAGGCGAACAAAACGCCACTCCCGTCCACTGCACCATGTCTTCCTCAGCCTTGCAGACGGTTACTCATTATCCGGAGCGATGTCCTGACTACACCTCAAGGCGTTTTATTGGACGGAATAATACCAATAGCTGCTCCGACATCCGACACTGACTCCTTGCCCAGGCCCACTTCCTCAATGTCATTGACTAGCGTATCCACAGCAACTAGCGACGCTCAATCAATTTTGTCTGCTGACATTGTGGACACAGCGCGCTCAACTGATACAAATGCTTCCTCGTTCAGCAGGAGGTGGGGCGCAATTCGCAGTGTAATAGGCTTCAGGTCTGCTGCCAATAACGATACATTCCCTCCGGACTCACCTGAATTGCCTGTGCCTCGAAAGCGGGCTACTGGCGTCTCGTCATCAAAAGGAAGCCCTAAGCGCGAAACATCCCCCACACTGCAGCAACCAACCCGTCAGCAGAAAAATACTACATTTAAATTTGCATTGGACTGGGTGGATAGGCCGCCATTTGGAAACAGGGAGAGAAGGCTGGGTCCGGCACGGATACCCAGTGCTGGACAGAAGTATGTAGATGCGGAATGCGACGTGCCTTTGAGCCTCGATCTGTCTGGATACACTGGCAATGCAAGTCATTGGACTTATGCTGGTCGTGCACTTGCAGAATGGGTGGTTGTGGTCATGGAGCATGAGAATTTCTTCGAGAGAAGAAAGAACGAAGGCAAAGAGACGAATAAAGATATAGAGACTCCAAGTTTGGTTGTCGATTCGGCGCGAAAGTTCTAAAAGGAAGCTCTAGAGGGACTCTTACCAGACATGACGCTTTTTCATTTTTCGGTTTTTTTTTCCACTCTATTATTTTTTCATTACTGAGCGCTTTGATTACCATGGGGATAGATGGGGCCAAGAGATGGCATATAATGTCAGACAGAAAATTCCCTTTTAATTCCAAATCTGGAGGGAGGTTTAAAATGGGTTGGTCTGTTGATTACTCGCTTTTTTTCTTTTCTTTTTCTCTTTCTCTGAAATATCGTCCTCGTTCCTTGATTTGATAATTGATTTCGTTCCTCGATTTTGGTTCGCATGCCCTGCAACGCTTTTCTAATCGGTTTGCAAATTCCGGCGTTTTTTGTTTTATCTATCGTCACTCCTTCCTTATAAAATTTTATTGCTTTTTCCTTTTCTTTTTTCGAGCAGGATGATTTATCGGTTTTCTAATTCATGGTTTTTGGTGTTTTCTCTTATTAACTGTTTTTTTCATTTTCGTTTATCTTTTTCATCTTTCTTCCTCTTCGAAACGTTCTATTAGTCCTTTTATTTTTGGTCGTTTGGTAACTTTTTAGGCAAGGAGAAAAATACCATTTGGTGGGGGTAGCATTTTACTCGGCACAGTACACAAAAAAAGAATATGTATCTTCTCCTAATCTTGGAAGCGGGGGTTGGGGACGGCAGGTAGAAAAATCATTCATGCGAGCGCGGGAAATTATTTATAATCTAACATCCCCTTTTCAAGCAGGGAACGAATTCTGGGGACAGGAGGGGGGTTTATGAAACGAAACACAAACTCCGCTTTTTTTTCCCTTCCTTCTCTCTTTCTCTGTCTCTCTTTCTTCTCATCCATCCTTTCTCCGTAAGTCCGATTCGCCGAGAAAGAAAAAAAAGGTGTGAGAAGTATGGTGCCTTATGTAGTACCGGTAGACTTCTCGAGGAGAAGAGAAGAATTTCTATCCAATTCGGCATGCTCCGTTCCATATGGACACCTGCAGTGCTTCGATTCACAGACAAAGAAGAGGATCGGTAATGACGGTTTGAGCAGGTTGCACTTCTACTAGTACTGTACATGCGTTTTCCTAGTCACGCGTTAGTGGTATGTATGGTCTGTATCGGATGAATTCATTTTTAGAGTATCATACCAGCAACTTGACGAACATAGGTACCCCCCTAGCTATGTGTAGCCACATTCGCAAAATTCTCGTACTCTGGTTGGTACCATTACCTGACTTGGCAATAATAGATGTATTATTATGTAGCAAAACATCAACAAGTATGGTTCCGGAAGACTAAACTCCATACCAACTTTCACACGAAAAGTGACAATTTTGGCTGTAACGGCAACCGCAACACTTTTTTTTTTCTTCCTAAAATAGTCATTACCCTACCATTAGGCTTAAATATGACACTAGTGCAAACTAAATTTTTATTAATTGTAAGAGATATCTATCAACACTCCCCCTCAACCCCTACATGTGTAGTCCAACTAGTGGGGGCTTGCATAAACAATATTCATTATCTCCCATCAGTTCAAGCTCCTGTACAGTAATTTTCCCTTCTTTATTATCATTTCTAATCTGCGGTAAAATCCTTTTTGTTATAGCCTGAAATTTCAAAATTTGAGCCTCAAAGGCAGGGTAATGACTATTTTAGGAAGAAAAAAAATGTGTTGCGGTTGCCGTCAGCCAAAATTGTCACACTTTTCGTGTGAAAGTTGGTATGGAGTTTAGTCTTCCGGAACCATACCCCAGAAAGAGAAAACTCATTCTATCCGAACCCCAGCAAGCACGAACCCGATTGGCCCCCTAAAATAAAATAGGATAAGGCGGCTTCCGAATATTAAGCGAACTCCAGCTGAAAACAAGCTTTTTTAAGCCTCTTTTGACGTCCCCTCTTTTCCACCTTTCCATTCACCAACTCCCATCAACGCCACCAACCCCCCAAACTAACCCAAATGACAATGGATGAGGAGAGTGAGATACCTGCGAGGGAAGCAGTGCATCAGTATGTCCCCTTTCTCCTGCCCCCACTCCCCTTTCTTTCTATCCATCTTTTCTTTTCTTTTGAGGGTTTGTTCTCTCTTTGTTTCTGGTTCAGGGCTGATGGGGCCTTGTATGGATGTTATGGAAGTCCATTAAAGTTGTTCGACCTTGTAAAGAGCGCGGGGAGGGTGTTGTATGTACAGGCTCCGATGGTTAGGTATGTTCTGTGTAGGATGTGGCGGTGGAGAGGAGGTGAAAATCGAGCTGAAAGTGAATAGGTATAGCAAACTCCCTTTTCGGGCTCTAGTGAGGGATTACGGTGTTGATTTATGTTATACCCCAATGGTGAGTTTGCAAAAGCTTGAGCAGGTGGTATGGTACTTGAAGCTAGAGCTAACTTGATATGTGCTCCTAGATTCTCGCAAAAGAATTTGTTAGGAGTCAGACAGCCCGGTTTAGCGGTAACTTATTCCCGCCCCCTATCACCACCCTCCCCCAGCCCTTTTCACCGCCTTGAGGTTACACCTGCTAAGAAACCTTTACCAGATTTTACAACAAACGCGTCAGATCGTCCCCTAATTGTCCAATTCGGTGCTCATTCCTCCATAGATTTTGCCCGGGCCGCTGAAATGGTAAAGCCGTACACGGACGGCGTAAACCTGAATTGTGGCTGTCCACAAACATGGGCAATTCAAGAGGGCATCGGGTGTAAGTTAATCCAGCAACCGCAGTTAGTGAAAGAAATGGTGCGTGCGGTGAAGGATCGGTGCGGGGAGGACTTCTGCGTCTCGGTTAAAATTAGGATTCATCATGATTTGCGAGAGACGGTGGATTTTGTCAAGATAGTGGAAAGTTCGGGGGTGGACTACATTACTGTTCATGGAAGGAGGCGGTCACAGAGGAGCAGTGAGTCAGTAAACTTGGAAGCCATCGCTCTGGTTAAGAGCGCTGCAGGGGTGCCAATTGTGGCTAATGGGGATGTGTTCAGTTTGGAGGGCGTTGGCAGGATTGTGGGGATTACGGGAGTTGACGGTAAGTTTCTGTCTCTCCTGTTTGTCATACACACATCTCAGGGATCTGGAGAACCCAAATGTTGAATTCCTTTTGGATCTTGGCTACGTGCAATAACGGACCGGCTTTGTGGTTATTCGTGCACCTTGGCTAGAGTTTTCCTATATTACCGGCATGTAACTGACTTCAACATGCATAGGAGTTATGGCTGCCCGTGGCTTGATGGAAAACCCGGCTTTGTTTGCAGGTTTTAAGAAAACACCTTGGGGAGCAGTTGAGCGATTTTTGCGCTATAACATGAATTATGGCCCTCTCCCGTATCAGCTCACTCTACATCATGTCGGCGAGATGTTGCGGGACGTGATGACCAAAAAAGAAAGAGCAGAAATGACCAGAAATTCTGGCTCCATGGTTGAATTACTGGATTGGTTAGATGAAAGGGTAGTTGTTAGGAGATATGGGGAAGCAGGGTTTGGGGAGGGAATAGAAATGGAGAGAATATCATCGTGATCCGAATTTACAAAACCATCCCCCCTTCTGGAGCATGTGACCGATTTTGAGTTGATCTTGGCCCGGAGTTACGCCCGCCTGCTACATACGAAAAAAACCTCTGTTGGCATTGGCGCTTCCCTTGGGCCATCACCATAGGTCAGTTTTATCCGAGAAAGAGCCAACTGAAATCCACACATTTACCAAACTGGGAATTCCCTCATGAACGCGCGCAATGACCCCACAACAGTTGGGGAACCAAGAAAGAAGGGAGAGAAGAGACGAACAATATTCTGCCAGCGCCTTGGAGGGGGAACATGTCTTTATGCGCTGTGCTTTTTGTTCCCATTTGTCCGACTTTCCCAGGCCTTAAAGGGGTTGCCTTATTTTTCCACAAAGGGCTAATATTCGCCTGGCGCTCGCATGCAATGGCCAAGAAGGAGCCCTCTTCTAATCAGCCGCAAATCATATCCCATCACTCGAAGGCATTTTTCCGTATTCCGTGCTGGGCGTGGGATGGTGTTTGGCTGATGTCATATCTTGGCCGGTGGGATGGTGTTTGTGGCAAAACGCTAGTCTAAAGTTACGTTTTTTTCTTAAGCGGGGGTATCGTATTGTAACGGTTTGATATGAGCCTCTCGATACTTGGTATACTATACTGGCGCCGCACTTCCGACTCTTCATTGTCTTGGCCTTATATACAATACTATATTTTTCTGCTGAAAAAGTGTTGTGCATGCATAAGGCTAGGTCTTGGAGCCGTCGTACGGAGGCCAATTGGGGCCAGTAATTGGTTTTGGGAGTTTTTTTTTTTTTTTGACTCGAGTAATAAAGTCCCTGCATGCACTGCACGCCTCTTTAACACGACTTCTTTTTAAGGCTGAGGTGGAGATTTGTGGGGGCGGGAGGAATTTGTTGATAAGAGGGGTGTTTTGGGCGGTCCTGGGGTTTATATAACTGGTTTATGGGTTAACTTGGTGCTTTTCTTTTTTTTTATACTTGGGTGGGGTTTCTGGGGGGTTCATTCGTTTGTGCTTGGGACGGTATCGTACTCGAGAAATACGATATTCGTTCTATTATGACATTTTATAGGATCTTGGGGATCCATTGGCCTGACTTGCCTAGGCCCGGTCACAATGATACAGTTACCTCGAAGCATTCCCGAAGGAGCCCGATATACATCTTATTGTGGAAATCAAGAACTAGTGCATCACGGTGATTAAAATCGCGGAGGATGCTTGAAAGATTACTGTAATTCCCAACATCTTAACGTACAGTACCTAATCCCTGAGAGAGGAGTATGAGTGCAGTATGATACGGTAGCTCACCTTCCAGCACCGTGTTAATTGGTGCTGTATCCAATTCCCCGGCCGTCTTCGAGAGATGATTGGATGGGTGGAGGAGTGGAGATTTGGAACTTAAGTTAGGGATTAACTTATGGTACAGTAGTGTGCTGTGCCCGGCGGGTCATGTATTATCACTCGGGGTTGTAAAGTTGGTTGGGGTTTTGGGTTCTGGGTATTGGTGGTGGTGGTGGTGGTGCCTGGTGCTCTTTCTTACTTTTAGCTGGGTGTACTGGTAGGTATTGGATATTGAGAGGGTGGTCTGGTTTGGGGTTCTGAAGGGGGTGGTTTAAGGTGCTACTCGGTCGCATTACTGGCGGTTATAATAACTAATAACGCGCGGAATTTTGTGATATTTTGGGTTTTCTAAACGGGGCCCCGGGGGAGGGGGGGAGCTGTTTGCTGCGGAGTTTGTCGCGGGGGTAATCGACGGTTTTCCTCCTGTTTTTGGGATTGGGGTTTACAACGGGAGGATTATCGTCTTTCCGCTACTGGTGGTGCGGGTGGGGGGGGTTTTTTTTGTCTTGTTCTGGATTGTAGGAGTATTGGAATGGGGGGTTGATGTTGGGGTGTAATCGCGGGTGGGAAGGAAAGGAAAGGAAAGGAAAGGAAAGGAAAGGAAAGGGTACAGTACAGTACAGTAGGTTCTTTAATCTGGACTTCTAACGAGTGAGTGCCCATGACTGCTAGTTGCTGTACAGTACCTTTTCAATGATTTAGATTTATGATACGAGGCCCTCTTACTGCGCTCCTGTATCCCATTGGGATAACATGTGTGATTACGAATTTCTGCTCCTATATCCCCCCCCCAAAAAAAAAAAAAATAATAATTTGATTACTAGAAACCACTTGATAAGCAGATTTTTTCTATCTAATAAAAGCCTGAAGGAGGTATGCTAGATTTATGATCCATGATTTCAATATATAAGCTTCTGTTTTATGATTACCTACCTTACTGTACGAATAGCATAACTGTCAGGAATACTAAGTAAACTTAAGCATGGTTTTGGGAGCATTTTATCACCTTAATGATGTTTGTAGTTAACTTAGTCATGCTGCATACATTGCTTATAATAATAATAATAATTATTATTATTATGACATAGTGGTGGGTTATCATAGCAGGTCACCGTATTCCCCGAAATGAACAAAATATCCCACTTTTCCCAAATTCAATACATTCTCAGGGAGATACCATCATACATACCATCATACTACTATCCCTTGGACAGATGAGACAGTCCAAATTTGTTGCATGGCCCGTGCACCCTCACAGTTCCTTAGTGACAAGGGATGATTCGCAAGAATTCCTGATCACGAAGCGGCTGCTCTCCAATCAAAGTTTCTGAAAAAAAGAATGTGCACGAGCCCATGCAACAAATTCGACAGTCTCGTCCATCCAAGGGATACTAAAAAAAAAAAAAAAAAAAGTCCCCACAATACCCATGAAGCCGATAATCCAACCACAACCCTCATCTAACTTTCATGCCATACCAACACTCCCCATGCCACCCCTTTCTCCTTTCCCCTCCCCCTTAACATTTTTTTTTTTTTTTCCCTGCCAGTGCTATAATCTATAAGTAATGACCACGCGCATTACTACCAGTGCTGAAGTGCCGCCGTCAATTTTGTTGCCTCAACGTTTTTATCCATCTTTAGCTCATCATGTGCCACCTCTACTGCCTACATGCAGGAATCACATATCATCACTCGGCGCGCCAGAAACGAAAAAATAAAATAAAAAAGATAAAAATAAAAAGTGGGAAATGATGATGATGATGATGATGATGATGATGATGCACGAGGAGGAGGAGGGGGGGATTTGGGCGGAGTAAATTGCAAAGCAATAGTTACAAGTTTACATCAGTAGTAGTGGTGAAAAATTGCTTTTGGATGTATACATGTCCGAGAATTTTTTTTCTCACAAGTACGGTACACCGCCACCAGTGGTGCTCAAAAGTTGGAGCGGTGTGGGGATTCTCACGACTCTTTTACATCCTGAATGGGCCTCATTTCTTTCCCGTTGTATCACCGACTTATGGATGAATGAATAAAGTGGACAAAATTGAATATAATTGAATAGAGATTGAGAAAAACATCATGATAATATAATAAGTTTCGGCAAAAAATGGACTTTTGAGCTCACCCTCTCCCTCCCCTTTTCTCTCTCTCTCTCTCTCTCTCTCTCTAATAAATAAGCCTCTGAATTGTGGAAAAAAAAAAACACTTTACACAAGGCTTAAATCAGATTAACGAGACCCGGCAAAAAGCCATAACAAACTCTAAGGATACATTGAATAAAAAAAAGGATAAAATTTGTATGATGCTTAACTTATTAGTCTACTGATTGAGGAATCGCTAAAATCAACCAGTTTTATTTTAATTTTTTTAATTTTTTTTTCGCTTTCGCCGAGAAGAACATGATTTATGCCAGTATGACTATGACTACGCCGATGAGAACTAGAACGTGTAAAGTTATTTCAATTCAGAACCGCCCCCTCCCTTTCAATGCTATACCAGCAAATCATAAAAACCCCAGCCCAATCACCGTAAGAGGAAGGAAAGAAGAAAAAAGAAAGAAAGAGAAAGCAAGTTTGAAGTAGGAGAAAGAGGAGGAAAAAAATGTAGCCAATGGGCCCCCCAGATGACCCCCACCCCCGGGTATCGTGAGAAAAAAACTCATCAAAATCCCGAGGGGTTAGGACTAACCATCATGCCCGGTGGTGGCACCGGTTTGAATGGACTTGCATTACCCACATTTGGCGAACCAATCTCGCCAGGCACTCCGTGAAAACCGGAACTAACAGGTGCCCCAGGCGCTTGGTGTAATGGAGTACCATCAGCACCAAGTAACTCACTACCTTCTTCAAACCTAACCAACGTCCTTCCATCCGTATCGTGCGTCACCGCAAGAATGCCACCACCATTGAGTTCATCCCCTTCAATGTCTAGGATTTCAGCAAGATCCTTCATGAGGATTTGCATGTCTGGGTGGGATACTTGCTCCATGGCTCTCAACAGGGTAGAAACTTCAACGAAATTATTGTTCTCTCCCCCTAACTCGGAGCATTTTTTGCATGCTAGAGCCCTGATGTGATCAATCCTATTAACCCGGCGGCGATTGAAGGTACTTCGTGCGGCGTCGGTATCAGACCATCCTAGTTTATTTGTAAGAAAAGCTAGCTTCATAGAGTAGGGATAGAGAGAACAAACCTGCACCACTTGCCCATGTGTTAGGGAGTGAATTGGAGATCGTTCCTAGGGGAGCTGGGTTTGTCCAAGAAGGAACAGGGATATTGAGCCCATCGGCTGAATGATGTTAACTTCTATAATGTGAAAAAGGAAGAGGGTTTGAAAGGTACTTACCCCTAGGATCAAAGAATGGCACTGCTCGTGTGGGCAAAGGTGAAAATCCGACACCGCTCGTCCGTCGATTAGGTGATTGATTCTCCGTCAAATGATCTTCGTCATCGTCTTCCAGTAATGCACGACTTCCCATTACCTTGGAGAGCTCATCAACGCTATTACGATTGTCGTCTAAATTCTTTGGTGGGGCTACACTAGATGGTCGTTGAATAGGTGTCGGACGTTGAATAGGATCAAAGGAACCCGAAAGCGCCCGACCATGGGAATGGTTACCTGGTATTGGAACAGGTTCTGCGCGGTTACCCATGAATGGCGACCCTGGCGCAATTAATGGCACCCCCGGAGGAAGCTGAGGCGGCATTCCAGGAGCAATCTCTCCTATAAAAATACCACGCCCTTGTTGGGGAAGCGGCCTCATGCCCGGGGCCGCTGGAACCTGCATTGGCATACCATTTGGCGCGGCAAACCCCCGATATTGGGGAGCCGCACTCAATGGCATTTGGGCAGGAGAGTACATTGGCATTCCATTTGGGAAGGATGGTCCTCGTTGGGGTCCAGGGAGAAAGGGATTCATGGGATTGTTGACTCCGATGGGAGATATAGGGAACCCTTCAGGTGGAGGGACTCCTGGAGGGGGGGCGATATGGTGGGGTAATGGTGAGGTAGGTGCCATATGAGGCATATGGAGTGGGAACTGGAATGTCTTATTTGGGGGGATAATCGGGCCAGGTATATTATGCTGCAAGATGGGTGTACTGGGCGATGCAGAGGGGCCCATCCTCGGAACCGCCTGAGGAGTCTTAGGCGAAGACGCCACAGATCCCTGAATAGAGCCCTGCTGGGAGGCATTTCGAGGACGAGCAGGTGAGGGCCCGACAGGCTGTTTGGGTAAGGCGGGTGTTGCAATGGATAGGTGAGGGGAACTAAAACTACCAGGCGGGTGTTGCGATGCATGAGGTATAGATGTTGGTACCGAAACAGGGGGTGGTCGTTTGGCTGCAGCTGTAGCAGCTGCGAGTCCCTCGGCTTTTGTCCTTTCCTCCTCTTCCTTTTTTGCATTCTCACGATCAGCTGCCTCTTTCTTCTTTGCTTTCTCTTTTCGCTCCCGCTCATCCCGTTCTCGTTTTTCTCTAGCCTCCTTATCTCGAGCTTCCTTTTCCTCTTTTGCCCTTTTCGCAGCTTCTTCCCTCTTCTTACGCTCCCGTTCTTGGTGCTCCTTACGCTTCCGCTCCCGCTCCGCCTCTCGTTCCCGGTCCTCTTCAAGACGTTTTTTCCTTTCCTCCTCCTTTTTACGACGTTCCTCCTCTGCTGCCTTCTTCTCAGCATCCCGTTTCAGCCTTTGCTCTTCCTTTCGTTTCCTATTTTCTTCCGCCTTCTTCTCCTCAATAGCCCGGAGTCTAGCTTCCTCCTCAGCCTTTTCCGCCTCCTTCTTAAGTCGTTCCTCCTCTTTGGCAAGCTTTTGGAGACGTTTCTTCTCCTTTTTCCGCTCCTTTTCCTTTGCCTTCTTTTCTTCACGTTGAATTCGAAGCTGAGCCTCCTCGTCGAGTTCCTCCAGAAGTTTGTCTTGCCTCTCGCGTGCAACCTTTTCCCGGTAAGCCGTAAGAACCCGTTGTTCGAACATTCGGGCAGCAAATATTTGGAACATTCTCCGACCTTCTTCCATACGCTGCTCTTCAGTCATCGTATCCTATTACCTGTCAGCGTTGATTGTAATTTATATAATACACAATTGTAACCCACCGGCTCGTCCTCCTCGTCCTCATCATACTCCTCTTCATCCTCCTCGTCTTCCTCATATTCCTCATCGTCCTCATACTCTTGCGGTTGAGTATGTGTGTGCGGTATATGACCTTGACCTACAGACATATTCATAGTATGGCCAGTAGCAACAGCATTTGCTTCCTCTTCACGTTGCATTCTACGCTCAGCAAGCTGTTCCATCATCTCGATGAATTTTTTGCCATCATTTTTTAGTAGATCATCTGCAACAGTTAATATACCACCTAGTATCAAATGAGAGTAACAGAATTAGTTATAATTGTTCTATAAGTAAATGAAAAATCTAATTTTGGGTTGAACCTGCCTTGAACCGTAAGGCTATTACCGAAATTGAAAAAATCTGGTCTAGGGTCATTCTCAGGTAAAATATCGTCTAGTACATCCTCCTCCTCATCATACTCCTCATCGTCCTCGTCGAATTCATCGTCGTCACATATTTCCTCGACCCGATGACTTTGATGATTGGCATGGTGGTGATGGTGATGGTGATGGTGGTGATTAGGAGGGGGGCCCGGCGGGGGCGGAGGAGGAGGTATTCGGCTAGTAGAATAACCTCCAGAAGATGGGCTATGAGGGATTTGAGCAGCGTACTTAGAGTTTTGCTGTTGATTGGCGTACTGTTCCAATTCTTCATAATAAGCATCATAAAGAACCTCCAGCTCCTCTTCAATTGCAGTCCTCTTCCTGCCACAAACACTACAAGAGCACGAATGCTTCTGCTGTTCTTTCATTTTCCTTAAGACAGCCTCCTTCTCTACCTTTACGAGAGACCGGCGCTCCTCCTCACCAAGTGAAAGCCAGAAATCCTTAATCCTCTCACGTTCCTCGTTTGTTGAAGTGTTCCAGATTCGGTCTTTCCCACCTTTACGGTGATTTGATCCACCGGGTACCACAGCATTCTGAAAGTTATCCTGCACATTCCCTCCCTTCTTTTTTTTCTTCTTGTTCTTCTTTTTCCCCGGTAAAGGGACGGGAGCGGTTTGGGATGGAGTATAAGAATCATTGTCGTCATCGTAGGCTGGACCACTATAATATTCCTCTTCGTCATCCGGACCAACTAGGTCTGGAGGGGGGTCTTCGTATTCGGCCATTGAAGCCTTTATGTCCTCCATATAACGATGAACTTCCTCCTGCGGCGAAGCAGGGCCATTGCTGTGGTTGTATGCCAGGTTACCTTCGTAATATTCAGTATAATGGTTACCGGAACCTGAGGCCTTTTGATTCCGAACTTGTTGTTTTCCCTTCTTCTTCTTCTTCTTTTTACCGCCGACGTTGTTGGAGCTTGCGCTATTGGAAAAATCCATGGACATCGAGTTTTGAGCGACCGGCGGAGGAGGCGGAGGTGCTGAAGGAGCGATACTATTACTATTGCTGCTGTTGGTAGAATCCGAGTTGGAGACCTTTCGGGTAGGAACTGTAATTAGCTTCGTCCCGTCTTTGTTCCGGATATGAGTTCCCTTGCTGCTCTGAGGTTGTCGAGGTGGATCAGCAGATGGATTGGTACGCATGGGATTTCCAGCGGGCATGGTGGGGTGGAAGTGATTTCTGCAAGAAAGTTGAAAGGGTGTTGGAAAGTCTGTACCTATTCCTTATCCGAAGATGAAGGCGATCGTCAGGAACGACTCGGCAAGGGGGGAGAATCGGATGATTGAGAAATAGAAAAGGGGGGGGGGGGGGGGAGTGTGCGAGTAGATGAGTAGCGTGACAGAGAATCAGGGAGGTTACCCGCTCGATGAATAGAAATTGAAGAAAATTAAAAAGAGCCGCAAAGATGTCCACTCACACAAAACATGGATGTTTCCAGGCTTGTACGAAAGGCGTGGAGGCGAGGTGGGTTCAGTTGAGTGTAAGGAGAGGCAAAGAGTGTTGTGTGGGTAAAACGGAAAAAGAGCCTCACTTCAGATGAGCTGGTTGTGTTCCTGAGATGACGGGTTGGCAACGGTGACGTCGAGCGCAACTGGTCGGGTTGGGGTTGTACCTATGATATTTGCACTCGAACCCTAGAAAGGATGGATTGTGGTGTCAGTGAGCAAATGGAAACAAAGAGCGGCGTCGGGCACAAGTGCCGTGGTTGTCAAGCTAGGGGAGGGTGCGGCGACCGACGGAGAGGCTGATCTTAGGGTCACTGAGAAACGAAGCTTGGCCTAGAGTGTGGCGGTGAGCGGGAATAGGGAGGGTATATAGTTGCTACAGTGAGGATACACTTGATGACTGTAGAGAGTGTATGTGGTTTGTGTGTGCGGATACCTTGCGTGTTTGAATCTTCTTCGTCAAAAAAAAAAAAAAAAAAAAAAAAAAAAAGTTCCAGCCTCACGTTTGGTAGGGACCAGTCTCAGGCCCAAGATGTGTGAGGTCGAGAGGGGACTCAAGCCGCCGCTGGTTGGCCGCAATATTACGTGATTCATTAGATAACATTGCATACCCGTACCGGTATTCCTCCTTAAAGTGATGAAGGGTGCGCGGGGAGGGGGTAAGGAGGGGCACTTGAGCCTGAAACGAGGAATTGAAGGCCCTTTCTGCAGCTGGGTATGGAAGTTGCTGAAAAAGGCTGTATGGTAAGCCTCTCTTTTCCCTGTCCATCGTCTATCTGTACGTCTTGCTCCAACCTAACGGTTTATTGACAGGAGGAGCAAGCACCAACACCGGCAAGCACTAGAAAACTCCAGTAATACTCGAATACTGGTGTAAATACATTGAAAAACAACAACAAAATATTCCTTAAACTCTAGTCTAAACAAATACCGAAAGCAGCATACATATAAACTATATAAATTAGTGCATAACACACTTCTGAATTGTAGTTACAATTGTAATACTATTATGCTCGTAATCATCTTATCTATGTTTACAAGCACTTGTTCTCTCAAATACGCACAAGGGAGGAGTTTGCTAGCACTAAACTACAGGGAACTTTTGCTTCCTTCTCTTCACCTCTCTGCTCTCTCACCCTCCTCTCTACTCTCCGTTGCTCACCTGTCCCTGCTATCCGCCTGCTGTGTGTGTGAGTGTGTGGTCATCCTATTGTGCGTGTGTGTGTGTGAGTGTGTGTGCGTGCGTGTGGTGTGTCGTCCGTCCTTCTCCTCCTCTACCTTACCTATATTACTTACCTACCTTCCTACAAATCTCGCAACTTGACACCGAGACCCCCAGCTCATCCTCAGATTCACTTCGCCTTCGCTTTCTCTGCTCCCCGACTCTTCTATTCTCCCCCCCTCTCCCTCTCCCTTCCATTATTTCTACACCACATCCTCCCCTCTCCCATCTTCTTCCTCCTAATTCTCCAACCCCCCCTAAACTTTCTATTTGCGCCGCGAAGTTCGTTTTCACCACCGAGCTCTGCAAATTAAAGGCTTGCCAACCCACCCTCGTCCACTCCCGACAACCTCAAGCTTCAGCCCCACCAATAACGTTACCTTCCTTGGACGTTCCGCATCACCAACCGCCCTCATCTCTAAACCCTCAAATTAACATCCCCTGGTGCAATGGCTCAGAATTCTAACGTTCAGAATGTTATACGAAGGTGTGTCCCTAATACGCTTGCCTTCTTCTTTTAGTCCCCTCCAATTTCGCTCTCCCTATCGCTTTACATCTCCCGCTTTCGCGTCATTATTCTCGCATAACTATTGCGAACCTCCCCTCTGTCTTAGTATTGTCAATATGAAGAACTCGCATCATCATGATGTGTTATTGCCAAATTTGGGCACGGGTTTTTCCCCCGCAATCAAATAAACCAATACCGGTATTCGGTTTGAGGCTGCGATTCAACCCGCGGAGATGCCCGTTCGCATAGTGGAGCTTTTACGGCTGACCAAGGTCTTGTTCTGTTGCAGGAAGCTCGTTATCATTGGCGATGGTGCATGTGGAAAGACTAGTCTGTTAAGCGTGTTTACTCTGGGTTACTTCCCGACAGTAAGTATAAACAATCACCCGCTTTTTCAGCCCTACCGTTTTTTATTGTAAAGTTTACTAACATGTGGTATAGCATTACGTGCGCCCACCTCGTTTTTCACCTGCTAATGAAGTCTTTAATCATACTTACAATTTGTCTAGGTACCTACTGTTTTTGAAAACTATGTTACCGATTGTAGAGTATGGAGTTCCTCTCGTTGAAAGCACTTATACAAAATTGACTGCTAATTCGGCTACAAACAGGTCGACGGAAAATCTGTTCAACTCGCTTTATGGGATACCGCTGGCCAGGAGGACTACGAGGTTTGTCTTGACCGGCGATACTTGCTTCCTACTACTTACACAACTAAATAGAGGCTGCGACCCTTAGCTTATGCTAAAGCCCATGTCATTCTGATAGCTTATGCTGTTGATACCCCTGACTCGCTGGAGAACGTTGCCAACAAAGTACGTTAGATGCTTCCAAAGTATTATGCCGCCTACCCCAACTGACAGTGTGTACAGTGGATTGAGGAAGCACACGATCGTTGCCCTGGTGTTCCTATAATATTGGTCGGCCTCAAGAAGGATCTACGTGAAGATCCGGCCGCCCGCGAAGAAATGCGCAAGAAGTCCATGCACTTTGTACAACCCGGATATGCAGAAACAATTGCAAAGCAGGTTGGGGCCAGGAAATATCTGGAATGCAGCAGTTTAACAGGCGAAGGGGTGGATGATGTGTTTGAGGCAGCAACTAGGGCGGCATTGTTGACGTTTGAGAAGGAGCGAGGAAGTGGATGCTGCTCCATCTCATAAGTTCGACTTGATAATCCAGGAGAGCAGGTAATGACTCAGTTCATACGAGGAACGAGAATTAATACGGATTTATTTATTTTTTCAACACCAGACGTCAGAACGAAAAGAAGAAATGGTTTAAAAAAATCTACCCCTTCTGCCGGATATCTGGGATCTCTTCACCTCAAAATTACAGCATGAACCACATCCTTCGGACCACCGCTGTTTGGCAGGTTTAATGCGAAATTGTTCTTGAATTCTTTTTTTTTCTTATGGGCTTATTTTTCACATCCCTTTTATCCCTCTGGTTCGGGCTGCCTCTTGCTATCTTTTTTCAGTCTTTTACACTTTTACTTTCTTTAGTCGTACAGTGATTGGTTCCCTCATTGCGAGAGCGAAATACGTACTAATCCAACTACAGACAATGTTCTTGGTGGCTCTTTTATATCCCCAGGGCTCCCCGGCTTTCGTTAGTTTTTTTTCTCTTAGTGCAGGGATGGCGGGTTAGATGGGAACGTTCTTCTGGTATGCTTTGTATTCGGTTTTTTTTTTCTTTTCAAAAAGTATCGGTGGGTAGGAGGCTCGGTTGAGTTGAAGTTGCAAAAAAATGGAATATCGTTCACGCAAGGATTTAAAGTGTTGGGTCTCCGCAGTTTGGAGAAAAAAGGAAATAGGAAATCCCTATTCCTGGAATCAATAATTTCTTTTCACGCCCTGTTTCCCTTCTTCCTCCTATGGTACTTTAGGGTGAGAGGAGACTTGTGCATTGTTTTCCTATAATTCTTGTCGTTTTTCTCCTTGTTTTTTATTCATTCCATTCAACGTTTTCCTTGGAGTATCTGGCAGGATTGGGAATGGGGGGGTGGTAGTGGCGGGGGCTTTACTCGGTCGTATCTTCAAACTTTGCTGCTGCTAGCCACGCATTTTGTTTTGTTTCTGTCTTGCTTTTGTATTTTTTGTTTTTGGGTGTTTTTTTTTCTTTTCTTTCTCTCTTCTCTTCTACTGTAACTCTGATAGTTTGTTAAGTTCCCTGTCTGTCTGTCTGTTCTGTTTTTTTTCTTTTTCTTTTTCTCTCCCCTATTCAACTGGAGGAATTCGTTCGGGGTTGGTTGGTCGGTTGGTGGGCTGGTTACTTGCTTGCTCAATTATCATAGCGGAAAATGAAAAATAACTATCATGGAAATGCTACAATAGCAGTGTTTGTTTACACCCAAGACTCCTCCTCCTCCATTTCCTCCGCCTCTATCAAAAATAAATAAATAAACACCAAGCATTCCGCCTCGCACCGCTCGTGCACAGCACGGTACGCCATCCTGCCCAACCCAAACCCCCGGATTAACTCCCCTCTCCTCGTCGGATAATGCGGATACTACCTTCCTGGAACTCACCCGATTGGGCCATCATGCTTACTTATAAAGTATAAAAAGTATTTCTATTTTTGCAGACGTAGTATGTTTTGCATTGCTGCAAGACAGCCCGCGTCTTGAACGATCACTCGGGTTTTGGTCTGGCCTGGACTGGGTCGGATGGGGACGGATTTTTTCAGCTGGAAAGGGTGATGGTAAAATATTCTAGTGCCGGGTAGGTGGGGGTTTGGGAATTGGTAATAGGAATAAAAAAATGCCCGGGGGTGGGGGGGTGATTAGTTATGCTGGATGGGTGGATGGACGTGCGCGTGCTGTAGGATATAGTGAGCATGAGAGAGAGTGTGTGAGAGAGTGAGAGATAGTGAGAGATAGATAGAGAGAGAGAGAGAGAGAGAGAGAGCGCTTTGGGAAGTTTATTTTTGGATTTTTTTTTTTTTGGCTAGACACGGAGTGTTGGTGTGGTTTGACGAACATTGATCTTTGTCCTTTTTCTTGTTTGCTGGTTTTCTGTTTATGTTGTGTTGTGGCATATCTGGGGTTGGAGTTTGTGAGGGGGGGTTGGTTCAAGTTTTCTTCATCCAGGTCGTTGTGTTCTGCCTGCTGTGGTTTCTTCTTGGGGCTTTTGGGGGTTTGTGGGTTGTGTCGTTGGTGCGTTCTTGAGGAGGGAGGGAGGGAGGGAGGGGTTGATAAGGTGTTTGGTTGGGGGGGGGTATACAGTAGTGGGGATGGATGGGATGGACGAGAGGATGAGGGAAAGAGAACAAGTTCTAGATTTAGTATCATATGGGTAGCTCTACGCTCTAGGTTGGGAGGGGGATGGGCCGGGCGAGTAGTGATGGTGAAGTTTGACACACCTAGAGACAGGTATGATATCAACTAACTCTACAGCTACAGTAACCCACCCTCGTCGCCATAATACCTTTCACGACACGATGCCATAAGAACACTCTCACTCACAGCCTCTATTCATTCATTCTAGAACCTTGGTAATTCAGTCAGCCAACACCACCGGAACCTTCGAGAACATCAGCCAATACCCCGCGCAGACATCTATCTATCTATCTGGGCACTCACTAGCCAACCAGTTCAATACGATAACTACAAGTACCCAAGTCTACAAGAGAGCAAGAAGGGGAAATAGTTGAATGTCAACAAATCAACCCTTCTAGGTTTCCCCTTCCCCACCATCGACCGACAGAACCTCCCACCCCCCCCCCCAAGCTCATCCCAGTGACCCCACAGTACCCCCCTGCCCGGACTACCTTCCGCCCGCCCATCCCTTAAAAAAAAAAAAAAAAACCTCTCCGACACCAACCCCAAGCTACCATACCCGTATTTCGTTAATCCACTCCAACCGGTTTCTCCCATCGCACAACTCCCCTCAAATACAAGTAAACAAAAAAAAAACAGATCCGATGCATGCGGCTTTCAGGCAAGAGCGGAGTCATGGAATATCACTCTTGGTTGGAAGTCTCGTGGGTGAATTTTGGCTGGAAGGAAGTGATGGGGGTGGATGGAGGTTATGTCTTGCACAATTGTTACTTGATATAATACCTTCCGAAGGAACGAAGACAAGGACTTCTCAGAAACAAACAAGCCGCTGACTACTATACCTACTCTACCTTCCTATACAGTATACGGTATGATACATACATACTTGACCATTTAAAAAGTATCCGGACGCTTTTGCGCCAATACCGGCACTAATTAAGGCAAGGTGGCCGGATACTTTTTAAATTTTTAAATTGCCAAGTACTCAAGCACTAGAGACAAAAAAAAACCTTAACTTACCTTGCCTTTATACAGTATATGACGTTAACTTAACCGTCCAGAACATTCCACAACTTACCTAAGTTAGCTCTAATAGCATACCATGCCCCCCCCCCCCCGGACGGGTCCAAGGCATTAATCAAGGAATTCAATCATTTTCCGACTCTCACAATACAAGTACTAACCCCCTGAAAATAATAAATACCTTGGTTGGCTCTCTATGAACGGCCGGCCATCCATCCCCTTCACGTAAATCCGGTCCCGCCGAGCCATTACCACCTCCGAACAGCCGGCGGCGATACGGCCTTGATCCGAGTGACATTTGATGACCGACATGACTTACCTGTCCTTTTCATAATCTGCCACCTGTTACATGCCCACGGCATCAAAACAGTCTTCATGCATAACCCCTCGTCTCTTCCTCCCAGCATATTAGTCGCAAGAACTTCCACTTCATTTACTTTCCCTACAAAACATAAAATAGAAAAAGCGCGGAGCAAGAGATCAAAAGGAAACCCCCATGAAAAAGCTAAGACCAAGCCATAAAGTAAAGCGAAAAAAGTTTTTTTTTTTGAGCAGAAAAGAATCAGAATAAAACATATTGTGAAGGGAAAAAAAGAAAAAAAACATGAAACAACAGACAACCCAACCCTCCTCATTGCCATCCCTATTTGCCCGGTCCCATACCATTCAGAAAGATAATCGTGAACCATTTCCTTGAAACTGTACCATCTCGTTATAAGGCATTCATAAGTGTTGGGATGTGTCTTTAGTGAATTATTTTGTGTGGCCTTCGAGTCAGCTAAGGACTAGTTCTTTATGGTTGAATGAAGCCATCGCGCACAGAGCATTAGCCACAAAAAAATCCGCAAAATACCAACCTCCAACAATTTTCTTCAAAAAAATTTCAATAACGACGACGATCATAATCATCGTACCCGCGTGGTGGTGGTCCTCTTGGTGGAGGACTCCTGCCTCTGTAAGGAGGACTCACCGGACGTCCTCTATGGGATTCATCGTAATGCCTCCTACCAGACCCATTCGCACCTCTATAATCATCGTCGTATCCAGCGCCGTTTCTCGAGGGAGGGTAGTCGTCGCCACCGCCGCGTCCACCATATCCGCCGCTACGAGGAGGGGGGTAGTCGTCGGCTGGGGGAGGAGGGCGTCTCGGAGGAGATCTGTCACGACCGCCACCGCCACCGCCGTAGTAGGCCTCACGTCCCCCACGAGGAGGGGAGCGCTCGCGATAGCCCCTGGAAGGAGATTCGTAACGACGACTATGACGAGGTGGTGAATGATAACCCCTAGAAGGATTGGGGGAATAACGACGACCACCGTAACCTCTAGGGGAAACAGAACGACGCCCGGGGCCATGTCCACGAGGGACGTCGTGATCCTGGGGAATCAATGAGCACTTGAAAATCAGAGGAGAGTTGATGAATTTGTGATACCGCTAATACGTCGGCGATACAGGTCACCTGGGTTCCCTTAAACTCTGTGCGATCCAAAGAAGAAACTGCACGCTTCAGATCATCGTAGGTTTCGAATTCAACCATGCTATTCTCCAATTAGCCAGATGCATAAGATTCAGAACTCAGATGTGTATGTTAACTCACCCTCGGCCGTCACGTTCGCGGCTAACTTCGGAGAAAACGACGTCGGAACCGGACTTGCGAGCGAAGTCCTTGAGATCCTAGGTAGCAGAAAAAACCTCGAATGAGTTGAATTCGAATAAAGACCACTCGCAGACTTGTGGCTCCTCCAGAAAAAGCAGATGCGCACGGATACAAAAATCCTTGGAAAATGTCCGGCAGTATATAGGCATAAATCCTGGAATGGGGAGTACAAAATGGTGCTGAATGCCCAAGCCATGATAATAGGAATTTCTCGCAGACAGGACTTCCAACTCCATAGAAGGGGCCAACCAGTACAACATGGGGAAAGAGGCATTCCTCCGGGTTAGGGATAAACCATAGTCAGGACCTGGTCAGGCAAAAGGGATATTTTCAAAAAACAGGAGTGGATGGATATCAGGCTTGGGACATTCCAATGGGGAATTCACGATAGCCTAAGTTGCAGTAGAAACGAGGAGTAATTGTGTGCCCACCTGCCAGCTGGTATCGGGATTAAGTCCAGTAATATTCATTCTAAACGCAGTACGTCTAGGACGAGGAAAAGTGCGATCCGCGCCGCCCGGAAAATCGTGATGACGAGGATTGTGACGACTACCGCGAGCGAATTGAACAGTCAAAGCTTGACCTTTGAAATCCCTGCCATGATAGGCTATAGAAGAAATGGGAGGTCAGCGACATGAGTAGATATTGATCAGTGTGATCATTATCGTTACGAGATTTGCATACCAGGTACTACATCTTTTGCATCTGCTTCGCTGTCGTATTGGATAAAACCGAATCCATTCATGAGTTTGACTTCAACAATGTTTCCACTACCATGTTCCTTGAAAAACTCTTCAACTTCCTGCTTGCGAGCTGTAAAAAAAAAAAAAAAAAAAAAAAACTCTGATGAAAGCTCGAGCCTCCATCGCCATCATCATCACCATATTATCATCACCGCCGCTGTCGCCATCAAGCAAAAATCAAAGTTTTACAGGCCACTAAGGCGACAACGCGAAGAAAGGAGAAGTAAAAAATACGGCGACAAACCGTCCTTGTGAAGATTGCCCAGGTACAAGCGTGTTCCCGAATACTCGGCCATGTTTGATCAAAAAAGTCTATATTAGCGAGAGTAGGAGAGTCAGTTGACGCAAAATATTTGCTGCAAGTATTTGGATAAGATTAATTGCGTACGGAGGGTGGAGGGTTTTAGACTGATTGACAGATCAGTTACTGGTTGGTTGGATAAGTGAACAGACCTGATGAAGGTTTGTGGATGGAAAATAGATGGAATGGATGGGGGAAGTGATGTGGATGTGGATGTGGATGGATGTGGATGGATGTGGATGTGGATGTGGAACGCGGGAAAGAGAAGGCGAGGGAAGAAACAACGAGGCTGACGAGACTATATAGCTGCCAACAAAAAAAACTTACTCGTTTAAGTTTTTGAACAGTAATTCACGCGCGAACGCCTCGTAAGATATACTGTAGAGATCTCGGGGTATCCTTTGGATTATCGGGTTTTATGTGACAAGGGGCGGCTGCACGATGAGAGAGGAAAGAGGGAGTGAAGGAGGGGGTGAGGCGAAAGCGAGGCGAGCGAGCAGCTGCAGTCAGTTAACTTACGAGACAACTGGTGGGCGCAACTTCGGTAACGTTGTTGTGGGGTGGGAGGTTGGTTGTGGGGGGAGGAAGAGAAAGGAAAGCAAGGGAGGGAGGGAAGCGCAAGAGATACACGCAACAGAATGAATGTCGAGAGTAGCGACTTGCCCCATAACCTGTCTACGACCGAGAGCAGAATCCTAAACAAAAAAATAAAGCAAACATAAAATTCTAACAAAAGCAAGACCGGGCCCCAGCAGCTCGCAAGCCCAGAATCCGTCACCCCCGAATATCGTAGGGCAGCAACGAAAGGCAGCAAGGGGGAGAAAGAAAATCATGCAAAAAAGGTGGCTGGAAGGAAAACCCACTTTTTTTCTTGGTTTAGGAACTACAATTGACGAATCTGGGGGATTTTCCTGATATGCGTGATGCAAGCGAATGCATATCCACAGCCAAGACCAAAAACTAGATGATACCATATGATACATACAGTGATCCCGGACACCAAGAAAGGACCCCAGAAAAAATTCCGTTCCTAAAATACCAGTACTGATACCGTGAAGTATTGTATGATCGAGTCCAACAACCGCTTGCGGTCAATGTTGTGAATAATCGCTCATGTCAAAGGAAAAGTGTAGAGTGTGAAGTAAAGAGAAAGGAGAAAAAGAAAAGAAAAGGAAAAAAACCATCACCTCAATAATATCCAATCGAAAAACGGTTTCTCCAATCGAGACATCATCTGAGTCTGCAGGTCTCGCAGAAAAAGTCTCATCCGCCTTTCGACAGACCTCCATTACAGACAAATGACTTTTAGAGAAGCACTTGTACTACCTTTCCTTGTCATTTAGCATCGTAGTACTTGTATTTGAACGGTAAACTCCTCCAAATATTGTAACCAACTCGCCCTGCTGCGGCGTGATTGCTCCCACAACCATAAATATCGTTGGTCGTCTATGAGTACTTGCACGATTGTCTTCGGAAAGTGACCGAAAGAAAATATCATATCACACACAAGAGACCTACGGTATGCGCAGCCCTATGAGAAACATCTCTCGATTTACAAAACATGTCTCTACATGCCGGTAAGTTCACTGATTCTTTCATGGAGTTGATTTGCATACCGGTACGGATATTATGTTTAACCGCGAATCGACCCTTTTCACACAGCCTTGTCGAGAGGCTGAGGCGATCTCACAAGCCTTACTAAAAAGAACTCTAGGAGATTACTTAAAAAGAGGGGGGGAAGCCCAGGCTCCCAACAGGATTCTCGAATTCAAACCCCGCATCCCCCAGAGAGAGGATAGAAAATCCTTTTCTTCGATAACGAACTAAGGATCACACCCAATCACTCGCGAGTGGAAACAAAACGATCCTGGTCTCCGATAGGGAAAAAAAAAACTATGGGCAAAAGAGCACTTTTGTTCTCAACCTGAGAATATAATCACCTGTTTTTCTAAAAAAAAAGTCCGCGGGATGTGCTGGTTTTAATCAGATATCATATGCTGTGGTTTACAATAAAACGGCAGCAGCACGCATCCCCGCACGAATGCAGGCTTAACCAGGGTCATAAAGGTAAACTACTCAAAAATTTAGGCATCCATTGAGTTACCGTCGGTTCTGACAGATGATACAAAAGCGGCGCTCGAGGGATTGAAAAATATATCTTGTCACATTCTTACACCTTTTGGTTCAAGTTAACTTACTTGCTTGGTGTTGAAGTGTGCGATGTTGCGCCAGTGATAACCAATGTATGTTGGTAGTCTGTTACAGTATGTAGTCTATTATACGATGTGGCATTCTTTAGTCGCCGATCCGGGAATCCCGTCGCCAGCCGGAGCATCCGCATATCATACCGGTATTGGAGTCACGCCATACAAGTATCTGGCATGAATGGACCGAACACAAGGTGGATCCTAGGAGCGGAATTCTGTACGGCGGATTGTCTGTGCACATTCGAGCGCCCATACTGAATTCCGCCCCCAGGATCCCCCCTGTGTTCGGTCCATTCATGCCAGGGACTTGTAGGTCCCGGAAGATATTATTAATTTATTTATACGAAGTGCATTCAAGAGCTCCGGGGGGGATACTAATAAGAGAGCTATTTAGAAGTAATATTCTCACTTAACTTCCCTTAACTTAGGTGTAAATTTCCTAATTTCTTGATATCAGTCATCAACAGCAACAGACGTGATGTTTTTCACCCGTATGAATCGGATTGATGATTTTATTAATTTACAGAGATACTAATTATTTGACAGAAGTTTTTGGCTGTAGCGATATGGCCAGCCGAAATTTTGAAGGTGTTCAAAAAATATCTACAAGAAGCCATCCCATATATCACACTTGTGCAATAACATACCCAAGCACCATTGCGATAACTTCCAGCTAATCTACAGAAAGTGAATGACTGATACGTAACTTCTGCAAGACATAATACTCCCCGAAGCATTATCAATAGGAAATGCAGAAGCATGTAATAAAAGCAGTTGGTATGCCAAAGTCAATGTTACAATTGCGATTTCACCCCCACGGACGGTAGGACGCTGGTACGGTATCCATCAATCTCATTATCGAGATTGGATTAGGGTTCGGAGGAACAGTTCCTGCAGCCCACGTGACGACATACCGTCGGATGTCTGTGCAGTGTTGAAATTTATGCATATTTCACTGCCGTTATTTTGCTTAGAGGAACAAAGAGTATGATGAGTATCGTGGGATCGAGATGCGTGCTGCATGGCTCATACTGGCTCGTGCGAGAAGTCGTTCCTGGATGTTCGGGTCTCCGAGGGGCCGGTGCTCAATGGGGAAGGAAACATGGCCGCCGGGGCCATTCTGTTTGTCTACGATGGTGCAACTAAAATGCCATAGGAATCATTCATGTTCCCAGATAGAGATCGGAAAGCTTCGAGTTCAGAAGTCAAAAAATACTAACCATCTAATAGAAATATATGGGCATGATATTTAGCTTTGCGAGTTTGTTAATTTAGAGGTTTTTACCCCGCATGTAAAGATTTTTGCTGCCAAAATTGAATTATAGAGTGAGATCTGGTGAAGTCGTTGGGTGTTACCAATCTGTCAAAGCGTCATCGCTCCCTTTCCATGCGGCAGGTTGTTTTTCGAAGAGCCCCCATCCATCTTCGCCACCACTCATCGCGTTAACGTTACTACTTTCCACGCTCATATCCGACTGCTCCTAATAGACTACAGTTCTAGAACAACATTTGCCTCCGTCCCTTGATTCCCGCCTATCGGAAATCCGAGCGAAACGATGGAAGATCAACAAATCCTCCTCCAAGATGCCCTCACGATTGTCCGGCAACAGACTGCTTTGATGCGAAAATGCTTGGAAACGCCTGGGAAGCTGATGGATGCTCTAAAGTGCAGGTCTGTACAATTGAAAGGGGTAAATTTTCATCGAAGGGGGGAAGGGAGGCTAACGGCGGGGTTGGTGTAGCTCTACGCTGGTATCGGAACTTCGAACGAGCTCGTTGGGACCTAAACAATATTACGAGCTTTACATGGCTGTCTTTGATGCTTTGAGACATCTTTCTCTCTATTTAAGAGAGAGTCACCCGGTGAATCATCTGGCAGATTTGTATGAGCTGGTGCAGTATGCAGGTTAGTGATGGCCGGAAACGTTTGAGGCTCTCGGCTCATTTTATATCAAACTGTAGGAAATATTGTCCCACGGTTGTATCTTATGATTACGGTCGGGACGTTAGTATTTTGCACCTAAGCTTCTAATGGATGAGTTCTAACTATAATAGTGTGTACATGTCTATCGAGGATGCACCGGTCAAAGAGATCATGAAAGATATGATGGAGATGAGTCGTGGGGTTCAACACCCTATCAGGTACGGGCTTACTTGCTGTGGGAATGTCGTATATTAACATAATATACAGAGGATTGTTTTTGAGATATTATCTGTCTGGCCAATCGCGAGATTACCTACCCACAGGGAACAGTGAAGGGTTTGGTCTCCCCCGTTGACGATATAACAAAGCAACTAACGGTGTATAGTCCCGAGGGTAACTTTCAAGATTCGATCTCCTTTATAATTACCAACTTTATCGAGATGAACAAACTATGGGTTCGGCTACAACATCAAGGTCACTCGCGGGAACGTGAGAAGAGAACACAGGAGAGGAAGGAACTTCAATTACTAGTGGGGAGCAATTTGGTCAGATTAAGTCAACTTGTCGACCTTGAAACATACAAGAATATTATCCTGGCCCCCTTATTGGAACAGGTAGTCCAATGTCGTGATGTATTGGCACAAGAGTATCTTCTTGAAGGTATCTTTGAGCATGATTTTCCCCTTAAAGAGAACTCGTGATGCTGATAATTCATAGTAATAACGCAGGTTTTCCCGGATGAATTTCATCTTCACACCCTTGATCAATTCCTTTCCGCTACTGCCAGACTTAACCCAAATGTAAATGTCAAGGCTATAGTGATTGGCATTATGGATCGGCTCTCATCCTATGCTGCTCGTGAAGCCGAGTCTGAATCCCCTGAAGAGAAATTAAGAAAAGAAGAAGAAGCCGTGCATGGTTTGCTGGAGAAGCTAAAACTCCAGGAAGCCAATAATGCAGAGGAAAATAAGCTCGCGGATCCAGCTATTACAGACAAAATGCCACCAATCATGGAAGCTAATGGAAATGAGGGCTTCAAAGAGATGGAGGATGAAGGATTCAAAGACGGCGATGATACAACAAATCCTCCAACAGATGGTACGAAACCTGCGGAGGCTCTTGCTGAGGAGGGTGCAGATAAGGGTGAGGATAAGGGTGGGGATACAGACAAAGACTCAAAAACGGTGGATGAGTCCTCTGCGGAATCTGCAGAGAAGCCCCCAAGAGGCATTCCGGAGGATGTAAAACTGTACGAGATTTTCTTCAAACAGGTGTTAAATCTGGTCAATGTAAGAGCACACACGCGGAATTTTGGACACGCTTCAGAACCGTCGGCTGATTTCCTCGTTTCATCGAAGGCCCAAAATCTTCCAATTCAGGACATAATCGCCCTCTTGGTATCGCTAGCCAATCTGGCATTGAATATTTATCCAGACCGATTAGGTATTTCAATCCTTTCCTTGCTCCATGAGAATAATGCTAATCGTGCTCAGAATATGTTGACCAAATCCTTTCGTACGTCCAATGATATTACCACCAGTCTACGGTTGCTGATATTACGCAATAGGTATACCCACAAAAAGGTGTCAGAAATGGCCAATAGCGCAGATTTGCACTCCCCTCAGTGCCAACAGCATATACTAAACCTCATGCTTGCCCCTGTCAAATCATATGCGTCCCTTTTTACTGTGCTCGCCTTGCCAAGCTACCTCCCCCTTTTGCATACACAATCATACCCAACCCGCAGATCTGTAGCAGGAGTTGTTGCACAGAATATTTTGAAGAACCAGACCAAGATTTCCACCCCAGAGCATGCCGAGGGTGTATTCGAGTTGCTGCGTGTATTGATCCGAGAGGGAGCGCAACAGCAAGCAGGATATCCTGGAGCGCAAGCACCCAGGAAAGGTAGGGATATTGAGACAGATGAGACAGTTGAGGAGCAAGGTCGATTGGCAAGGATAGTACACCTATTATGTAGTGACAATAATGATACCCAATTCAAGGTAGGTCGAACTCTTAATGATGAGTCTTTAGTGTTGCTGATAATTCGGGTTGTAGCTCCTACAAACAGCTCGGAAGGCCTTTAGCGAAGGTGGTGATAGGATCAGGTATACAACCCCAGCTCTAATTACCTCCGGAATCAAACTCGCCCGGCGTTATAAACTCCGCGAGCATTATGACAATGAATGGCAAACTATGAGCACAGCTCTCTATAAATTCTTGCACCAGACAGTTACTTCGATATATAGTCGAGTCGGTGTACCGGATTTGTGCCTTCGCCTCTTCCTTTTCTGCGGTCAAGTATCAGATCAGACGGAATTCGAAGAAGTTGCATATGAATTTTTTGCACAGGCTTTTACCGTATACGAAGAAGCAATTTCGGACTCCCGGGCCCAGTTCCAGGCTGTGTGTGTCATCGCCAATGCGTTGCATTCGACCCGAAACTTTTCGAAAGAAAACTACGATACCCTAATCACTAAATGTGCGCAGTACGGGAGTAAGCTTCTCAAGAAGCCGGATCAATGTCGTGCGGTCTACCTGGCATCACATCTTTGGTGGGCCGTCGAGATACCCGCCAGAAGTGAGGACGAAAAGTCACCACTGTATAGGGACGGAAAGAGGGTCCTGGAATGCCTCCAGCGTGCTCTAAGGGTAGCGGATGCATGCATGGACACGGCGGTTAGCGTGGAGCTTTTCGTGGAGATTCTGAATAGATATGTTTACTATTTTGATCGTCAAAATGAGGCTGTAAGATCCCCACCCCCACACACAACCCCTACTTTCACATTTTGAGTTTCTTTTTCTTTTTCTTCTTCCTCCTTTTGCATTTGAAGTATGAAATCTGACGTGGATTCTCCAGGTTACGGTCAAGTACCTTAATGGGCTTATAGAACTGATCCAATCCAACCTCAGCTCTAATGACAGCTCCACCACCGAGACGCCGAGAAAGCACTTTGAGAGAACCCTGGACTACATCGCATCTAGGGACTTTGCTGGCGTGGTTTTGGACCCAAAGTAAGAAATAACGGAAGAGGGCGGTTTTTCATGTTTTGTGATTCTCTTTTCAGGAGGCGGTGGCTGGGATTTAAAAAAAAAAGGGATTTCATGCTGGAAAGTTAATTTGTGTTGTGGATGAGATGGATGGATGAGATATGATATGCGCTTCTTCTATTTGTAGGTTAGACTTAACAAATTCGAGGTTATGTCGTTAGGCTAGTAGTGGAAATGACTAATTGCGGTTTCCCTCCTCTTCCTTCTACTATTTCTGCCTATCTCTATGATATTTTGCCTGTGAAGTAGGCCACGAGATGCCGCATGCGTAATGTAGTGCAAAATACATTTTTTGTGGGTTCATTCCACCTTGGTTCTTTTTTTTACACGAATAATCTCATGAGGTTGGATATAATAATGCGTAACTCGAAGCCTGCTATAATATCATAATTATGTGTACTTTATTTAATTCCGGTATTATCTAAGAACAACACTACAGTGTGGTATCATAATTTAAGTTAATCGACAACAAGACTTTTTTCCAAAAAAAGAAAATCTTCCCCCCCCCCCGCAAGCCCCGCAAGCCCTATATTATTTGCTTTCTCTTCTTCTCTTCTCCTGCGTGCGTGGCAGGAGCTAGAGTGGATACGCTAGGTGAGTTCTAACCGCACACTTGCGCGTTTCTGCCGTGTAAATAATCGAATGCCTAGAAGCACAGGCGCATTAGCATTGTGAAACATTATGATATTGCCTTTTTCATCCATTCATCCATTCATCCATCCTTCCATCCTTCCTTCCTTCCTTCTTTCTTTCCTTCATCTTCAGCCCCCAAAGCCTTACTTTACTTACCATAACCACCTTCCCAAACAAGAACAAAATAAAGGAAAGGAAAGGAAAGGGAGGAAGAAAAAAACAAACCTTCACCAACCCAACCAGATGCGACCCCGCCGCCGCCACAACCAAACAATGAAAAACCTGATGCGAAGACCCCAGCAAATCAAACCTCCCAGGAGCGAACCTCTCAGGCACCCTCGCAGCATAAACCCCAGCGCCGAAAACATACAACCCGCCCTCGAGCAACATCCACCAAACCCCCATCCTCACATGCAACCCCTCGAAGCCATAAATCCGCACGCCATGTAGTACAGGCAGTACACTAGACAGTCCCATGCCCACAAACATCCCCGCACGGAAGGGTCTCCAAGCGGGTGTGCGAAACGCCGGCATTACCGATACCGTCGCGCAGCCCGCGCCGAGAAGGGAGATCATGAGCCAGTATATGTACGCGAGTTTCCGATGGCAGTAGAATGCGTAGTGCACGCTTGGTATGAACGAGCCCATGATTAGTATCACAATGCCGAGGTAGTCGAGCTTGTTGCCGAAGCTGGCGACGCGTGGACTGTGGTTGCTGAGGGTGTGGTAGGTTGCTGAGAGGCCGAGACATATTCCCGCTGAGGCGAAGAAGCAGGTGAAGGAGAGGAGATCCGGGGTTGTGCTTGTTGGGTAGCGGGGGAGGAGGTGGGTTTTTAGGGCGTAGGTTCCGAGGAGGAGGGATAAGAGGGAGGGGAGGAGGTGGGTGTAGATGTTTACTGTTGTTGTTAGCTTTTTGGAGGGGTTTATTATTGAGGGGAAGGGAAGGGGGTGGGAACCAGTTTCGTTATGTAGATATGTTAACGAGTGGAAGCTCTTATAGAGTGAGAATGATTGAGGTCTGTAGCCGGAGATTATGAAGTGGTTGTCTCTGGAGTGTGCATATATTGCGAGTCAGGAGTTGTGATTCCGGTTGGAAGGTGGTATCACAGATATGGGAGATACTGACTGCATCCATAATGCTATATCAATTGTTAATTACTATGGATACAGTATCGTAAGGAGGGAAGAGCACCCACGCAATTCATGGAAAAGAACAGTTAGAGCTTGTTCGACCTTCTTCTCTGCATTCTTTGCTGCCTGTGTATATATCTCTCTCTCATTAGCACTGCGAATCTATGTCAATTGCACCAAGCAGGACAGTACGAGTACAGCACAAACCTCAACTACCATCTCCCCTACCGAACCTCCAGCAGCGGTATCACGTTGCTTATTCCGACTCTTGACTTCCATATTCACAATAAACCGATCCCAGTGAAAACAGGATTCTAAGGAAAAGAACCTGTAAAAAAGAATAAAAAATGAAATATATATATACCCCGTTTTAAAGAAAAGTCGTATGATATGATAGCCGTTCAGTATCACATGTTTTGTTGGGAATTCAAGGTATTAACGTTGAGCAGATATAGCAGATGCATACAGTATTTGTCAACGTATGTAAGATGAGTTACCGTAACAAAGGTTGAGTTGAGGCTCAACGATAACGTATTATCTTACCGAGCCCCGATCACGAAACACGTGGGGGGGGGAACAGCCCTCTTTTTCTAACCCCCCACCCCCCGTATGAAGATCTTTTCTTGGTTCCCGTAATTTCAAAACTGTGGCTGGTAATCATACAGTACCGGTACAGTAACTTGAACCTCCGTAACGAACGAACCTATTCGAGCCTCTTTTTTTCTTTTCTTTTTTTATTACTATTATTATTAACGACGACGAAGAAGAAGGGAGATATTTCTGGCTGGGTTCTAGATGTCTGCTACTGAGAAGTATTCTGTTAGGGGAGGAAGAAGGGGGCGAGGAGGCGGAGGTGGAGGTAGAGATGGAGGTAGAGGGGGAGGGGGAGGTAGTGGTAACGGGATGTCGAGTTCTGGGGGGATAATTGGAGATATGGAGGTCTCTACTACTAGAACAGCTTCTTGGAGAGCTTCTCGGTTGAAGCCAGCTGTTGATGAGTATGGGTTTGTTAGCAAAGGTTTGCTTCTTAATGCTTGTTTGTTTGTTTGTTTGTTTGTTTGTTTGTTTCATTGCCGGGAGCGTAGAGAGCTAATTGCCAAGCAGGAGATACTAGGTAATATAGCTTCTCCTTAACCAGCTCGTCCGGTCGAATACTAACCTAGACTTCCGAGAATAAAAAAAAAAGGTTATTGGACAAAAAGAACCAGGAAAAGTTAGCTATTACCCCCCGCAACCAACTAAACTAACCTCCTCAACAAATCCAACATTTGGATCTTGACAGCTCACGTGCCACCAGGTACTATACCGAAATCGCCGAAAAGTACGTCAAGTTCTGCGGCTCTTCGGACAGCAGCATAGACCTCGACGTCAAACTTGCAGCGGCAATCCCCTCGACAGGTACGATAGCAGCCCAGGGTAAGAATGCCCGCTACGCCGACTCCCACAATGCCGAACTCGCCAGCATAATCCTCTCAATGCGGAAGCTGCGAGAAGGCATCGTAGGCTCCTCTCGGATCGATGCGTTCTCCTCGAAGGCTTATATGTTCATGATCCGGATATCAATCCTCATGAAGCATCCGGATTCGTACCACCCAGCTATTCAACACCTGCTTTACGATATCCACCCGTACGTGCCATTGTCGGCTAGTGAGAAGCAGGAATTCGCGGGATACCTTGTGCTTCATCTTGCGAGTAAGATGGAGGCTTATAGCGAGGCGTTCATGATTAAGAGGGAGTTCCAGGTGACGGATTATAGGGTCTTGCAGGCTATTGATGCGATGATTCAAGGTAATTACTGGAGCTTCAGGGCTACGCGGAGAAAGGTGGATCTGTATAAAGCTAGGTTGTTGGAAGATGCGGAGCAACGGATGAGGGATCATGCGTTGAAGTGCTTGGGGAAGAGCTACTTCACTGTGGACGTGAATTACTTAGAGAGCGTCACGGGGACTAAATGGGAAGGGTTGAAGAAGGAATTTGGTGTTGGGTGGGATATGGATAGTGCTGGAATTATCACTGTCAGGAAGCAGAAGAGGCCTGAGCAAAAAGTTGTTCCACCGACACCGACAATAAAGTTGGATACGAATTTTAAAGCTTGGGAATAGAAAAAACTTGTTTTCCTAATTTATGCCTTTCAATAGCTAATTGCTGTATTAGACCGTAATTCATGGTGATACCAACCTGTGGTCTATAATATGTACCCTAATAATGCACTCCATTGATATCCAAAAGCCATAATTTTGTCCTTAGTTTCTATGAAAAAAAGCATCCATTGATCACTAAAGGATATAACTAGGAATGTATACGCCTGGATAAGAAAAGCGCCGTATCGTATCGTAAAACAGGAAACACCTATCCATCCATCCATTTCATGAACGTAATATCATCTCCACGAACGGGGGGCCTATTTCTTGCCAGACTTCTTGATACCTCCAGTGGCCTATATCAAAGCTTGTCAGTCATACATTCACCAACCACCAGCTAGAGTAACATAGGACACATACCAAAGGACCCTTCCCCTTAGCCTTCTCCGCCAAAGCCTTCAACTCAGCAGCCTCTACATAAAACCAAAGACCAAAACATTAGCTCATCCCTCTATCTCTCTATCTCATCCCCTCCTCCGGAAGCTACGGCAACAAACCTCTCTTCTTCTTCTCCTTGAAAGCCTATCCACAATTCCACCACCACGTTAGCCCGATCTTCATCCGATCCATCTATCCATCTACCCTACTCGATCACCCGATCTTGGGAATTTTCAAGAAAGGAGAGGAGAAGAAAAACAAACCTTATCTTCCTCATCCTCCTCCTTCTTCTCCTTCTTTGGTTGCTTCAAGGGCTTTGCTTTACCGCCTTTTTAACCATAAGTGTAACACGTGCCCATCTGTTAGCATTCTTCTTCTTCTTCTCCTCCTCCTCCTCCTCCTCCTCCTCCTCCTTCTTC
>ML120462.1:338179-417492 GCA_003788595.2 Choiromyces venosus 120613-1
GTAACACGAAGTCACGAAGTGTGTTGGGGGGGGGGGGTGGAGGAGGGTAAAGTAAAGTACGAACCTGCACGACCGGACATATCTGCTCTTTTTTTTGTTTTTGTTTTTGTTTATTTGTAGAATAGATCGTAGATTTGGGAAGCTTTTTTTTTTTTTTTTTTTTCGTTGTCGTCGATGGAGATTGATAGATAGCGTGTGATAGTGTGATAGCGTGGTCGCTGAGTGAGGGCTTTTTTTTGCGTGGCGTGGCGGGTTTGGTTTTGCGTGGTACGGTCAGCCCTGAGGTTTTCCAGGATGACAACGGTTATGGTAGTGGGATGAGGGGTTCGCGGGGTGGGGGTTTCTGGAGGTATGGGCTAGAGGGGGGGTGGTAGAGTAAACCTAACCCTGGAGAGGGGGGAGAGGGGATTCCGAAGAGTTATCGTGGAATTGTGAGATGGAAGGCGTTTCCGATATAATATCGTGCTGGCATTATTTTCGTGACATACTTGCAACAATAATCAAAATCTTGATTTTTTTTTTTTTTTTTTTTTTCGTTTTTTTTTCGGTTTTTTTTTTTTTTTTTTTTTTTTTTTCAAAAAATTTTTTTTTTTTTTTTTTTTGCCAAAAGAAATTATTCCCTTTTTTCTTTTGGCACATTATATTTGTTCCGACCTGAGTGATGCTGTACAGTAGAGAAAGGACCCGAAGGGTACTACTGCGGTAGTAGAAAAACCACTCGATCACGTCAAAATCATTACCATACAGTACGGTACCGTAGGAGTTCCCTGAAAGTAAAGTCAAGTCCAGCAAGCCTTAAACCCCCCCCCCCCCAAAAAAAAAGTAATGCATAATAAATACCGCGAAACCCATCATCGGATCTGATAATTCCTTCAAGATCGGTTTCCTAGGGTGGAAGGGGCCCCGAGAGTAAGAAGGAAAAGAAAACGTTTACTGTGCAGGAACAGGATTTTATCTCAGATGTTTTGCATTCGGTGTTACGGTGGATTTTTGTTTGTGCTGTGCTTTTGCTCACGCTACCAATTTACCATTTCGGCTTTGGGAGAGAGTGAGTGTGAGGGACTGGGAGGTAGGCCGCGGCGCATATGATGCCTTGTTCCTGAGGAGAGGAGAAAGGGGGGGGGGGGGGAATTTGGCTCGGAAGGAGCCGGTGGGGCGGAATATGCATGAGTATCTGGATTTTTTTATTTTTTTATTATTTTTATTTTGCAAGTGATGGAGTAAATAAATCACTTATGTTATTATATCCTCGGTAACTTGGTGCAAGTGGGGCGATGCGATGGAGGGGTATGATCTGGATGGATCGTGAGATTCGGGGAAAAAGATGTAGGGTAAATTTTTCACCTTTGTAGGAAGGTTACGCTACCTTGTGTTTCTATTCTTTTCTATTGCCCTTAAGTTAACCTGAACTTGGCCAACATCATACAAGTGTCAGGGATGAAGTCAATGAACAGTTAATTTAGGTTGACACACAAAATAATCCCCGTCGTGTGCGAAAACATCTCCCCTGGCACTTGCATGATACTTCTATGATACAAGGTCTGGCAAGAAGTTATGGAGCAGTTATTTCAGGTTAACAAGCCAAATATATCTTTGTCTGTTTTGGTTAATGGGTTCATACCTTTGTATTATACGCACGAAGGCAAGTTAGTTACCGGTACCAGAGAGGAGGGGGTGAGAAAGAAAAAAACATGAACACCACGATGGAAATGATACCTGGGGGGGTTATAAATCATCCTTCATCATCATCATCGTTACTGGTATGGTATTATTATCACCACTGCCAAGGCAACACAATGCATGAGATCTTTCGCCTTCTTTTCTATTATTTTTTTTATTTTTGCCCAAAAAAAAAAAAAAAGAAGAAGAAGGGGAGGTGGTGAGAAAGGGGAGAGGAGGAGGGCTAGGGAGGATTTACTTTCCCGCGCTTTTCTCGGATAAAAGATATATTTGAGCTCCTCGATGCTTTAATATATCTTGCCGAGGAAAAGGTGCGTACATGCTGTAGGCCAGGTACAGGTACAGTTACAAGTACGATGGTCAAAAATCGTCGATTTCTAGAAATGCAGGTTATCTTGCTTGCCTGCCTGTTTACCGGCGTCAAATATGACACCGGTACGGTGTTGCGATACGTGCAAGTTACGATATGAGGACCTTAGTCGTGTGTCCATCCATCCATCCACTTGTTGTCAAAAACAGGGGAAGAAGGAGAGAAAAACTTAAACCGTATCCACCAAATTTAATTTTTTTTTCGGTATCAGAATATACACACTTCACGATCCTCGATGCGCGACATATTCCACATTTTTTTTTTCTTTTTTCTTTTTTTTACAGCGCCGTATCACACATATTGTACGTACGGGGGCGTTCCCGGCCGGGGAGGGGAGTGGAGGAGGACATATCTGTAAGAGTACCGTATTTGTGATCTTCACCTCGTGAGGTTTTGGTGCAACATCACTTCTCACCAATCCAGTGTGTACAGGTTACTGGCATGAAGAACCAGGACATTTGAGTTCGAGTTTGTGGTGCCGGTCAGCTGTGACCGGGGTGCTGTAACATTGATCTAAGTGCTGAATAATCATGCCAAGATACCTAATTTTGTAATATTACATAAAAGAATGTTTACCTTTTTCGGCAGTTTGGGCGCTTAATAATCAGAATTTCTGTCCTGAAATAGGGGTTACCTGCCCTTTCTCTCCTATTTTTAGGTGGTTGGAAGGCATTTTTGGTGTGTAACATTTGGCTGACCCCCATACAAAATGCCCCAACTTCAAACCCTTACAACTCCACAGTCAGTAATGTTATCATAGTTTTAAGAAGGACCCCTGGTAGAGCACATCAAATAGTGTATGTTTTCGCTCTTAAAAAAAAGATATAACATTTTTTGGTGGAGTAGTAGACCTTCAAAGTGGGAGATACTTTTCACCAAAAAAATACCCAGGTTACCCGTGACCCGCACTATAGTTAGTATGGGCGCCCAGATACGAACAGATAATTTGCCGTACAAATTCTAATCCCTGTGTTCAAGTTCTACATGCCAGTAACTTGTGCAGTACCTCTAGGTTCCAGTTCAAAAGGGGGGTATGATACAGCATCGGCGGCGACGGCGGGGTGGGGAAATTGCTGGATTGACAACGCAGCAAATGTTACAGACAGAGCAGATCAAAACGCCCCTACCGGTCTGGAGAAGCTGGGAGAGTGAGTGAGTATAAAAAAATAAAACATAATACTTCTAACTGTACCAGTAGTAATGGAAACTACCAAGGATACCCCTCCTTCCCTTCGCTTTCCCTCTTTCACCCTTTTTTGTTTTTGTTGTTGTACCCGGCTGCAGCCGTGCGTTCGGCTGGACTCGATGATCTGAGGGGGAGGGGGGGTTTCTAACTCATCGGATGAGATGCAGACAAGGCAGGCAGGCAGGCAGGCAGTTAGGTAGGTATAACAAGTTCGGCGCCAAAATGTTCTATTCGGCTCCAGTTGATATATGGGGGGCTGGCCACAGCATATCACACAGAGCGAGTACAATACTCAAACACTCCCAATGGGGCAATAAAAACAAGACAAAGTACAGTTGAGAATTGGATGCCTACTCTATCGTAATGTCGCGAGTATTGAACGGTGAACCACATATCAACCGTACGGTACGTAAACAGGTTTCAAAGATCATTACCTCCTCTCCTTCCCTTCCTCCCTTCCTTCCTTCGCACACAACACCGTACCTAATCCAGTCCACCATACAGTAGAAACAATGTTTTGTTTTCCCTCCCTCTCCCGATGCAGCTCAGGCCGTAAACTTTCCCCTCGATCTCACCTACCCACACATCCACCGTACGGTACTGCATTCCACTCCACTCGAACCCCCCTCCTCCAACCCAACCCAACCCATCGGGAAAACCAACAACAAACACGCAATTTCATGCTACCCCTGTCCAGTTGGTCATGATTGGGCGCTCCACAAACCTTGGCGAGAACCGAACAAAAAAAAGTTTCTGAAGATCTCCTGCGGTCTTTGCTTTTTCGGCGTTTTTGGGTGTTGGATTTCGTTTGTTTGACTTAGACTATATTTTGTGGGTGGGCGTTTTGACTTTTTGTGTGTGCTGTTGCGGTTAAGCTTCTGTTTTGGGTTTTATATGTCTGTGCTGCCATCGAGGGAGAGTGCTTGTATCATCTATCATGCTCCCCCTGAGGTAGCTTACTGTAGGAGTGATTGTAGCTTACGCTACCGTGCAGGTTCAATGAACTTGCAAGGGGGAGGAAGGAAGTGTCAGTTGATCTGGTGAACCATGCGTGGCTTTAGTGTGGTTTGGTTTGGTTCCGTTTACCGGTAGTCTACCGTCGGTTGGTTCTTTCGCGCTGAAGAATATCATAATACGGTAAGTTAGTGCCAAAAAAAAACCCCCCCACACACACACAAATACTCAGTACCCACGGTAATATGATAGGAAGGGGAATAAAAATCAAAGAAAAGCAAAGAAAGGTACGACTTTCATGTCTGGGACATGGCGGACAAGAGGAGGAAAGAAAAAGAAAAGAAAAAAACGACCTAGTCGAGGCTTACTGTAGTTAGACAAGTTACCCATGACATGATAAGGTAGTCCATAATCTAAGATCTTCATCTAACCCGGTGAAGTTTGCAAATGGAGCCGTGCTACAAGTACATTGAGGGTGTACGAGCAGGTAGGTGGGTAGGTAGCTAAGTTAGGCACGGTCGTAAATACAATTCTTCAATCAACAACACGACAAGAACAAGAAAGTAAGGAGTGAAAGAGGGAGAAACCCTGAACCAGGCAAGGAAAGCAAAGCAAGTCAGGTCCGAATCAAACTCCAACTACATTATCTACAATGCCTCGCTTAGCAATATTACTCTCACACTGTGGGGTACTTGTATAATCAGGCATAATGAAAATCGTTTTTGCACAGTACAGCACAGCACACAGTACAATTCAAAAGATTGGTGTTGAACAATAACAAGGATGCTCAGTCCAATGTTTCTGGTACCTGTCTCGGATCTCGGGTCACTTACTGAGCCATTCCATACAACATACTTATCTATACTATACGTATACAAACTATGCCTTTGCTTGGTCGAGAACCGTACGATACAACATACTACCACCCCCAAACAAAAAAAAAGCTCCACCTCCATACTTTTTTTCTTTTTCTTCCTTTTTCCTTTTCACGCTCAGTCAATCAATCAATCAATCAGTCAGTCAGTCAGTCGGAGCAAAAGGCAAAAAAGAAAGAAAACACAAAGTTTCTTTCTCTCTGGCTGTTGTTCGGTAATCCATTCACGACCCCTGAACGCACCCCGCTCTTCAACGCAAAACATGATCGTGAATCCCGCCAGGAATCGAACGAACCCTCCAATACCCCCCCTCCCCCCCCACCACCACCGTATGATATAATTCTTCACCATCACCAGTAAAACCAAAAATCAATGACTGATTCCCGCAGGTAATCATCGCGATGACCATAATTTTCCGCCATCTGGAGGAGCTCCAACGGGGTTATAAGAGGCCCTCGTGCCTACTCGCACATGGTGTACTGTACCGGTAGACTAGACTCACCGCAGTGCCATACTGCTGTCGTACTCCCACCTCCCCACACGCATACGGTACACGGGATAACACCCCTCATTCATCTTACGTCTCGAGTGATATCGCATGATCTGCATCTTCCCCCTCTGACACCAACTTTTCATGTTTTTCTAACTTATTTCATACTCACCGGAGCGTGCCAACCGGATGAGGGGGTTTTTGCGAAAAGAAAAAAAAAATATATAAAAAAAAACGTCGCCAGGAAGCAGTGAAGCAAGCAAGTAAGCAAGGACGAAAACGGTACGGTAGGGTATTACAGAACACTCGGGTACGGGAAAAGCTGGTAGCGGGACGCGGGGGGGGGGGGGGGGGGGGGGGGTGGCAGTACTGTATGTGCAATGTGCATCCATGATGGTTTTTTTTAAATTTTTCTCTTGTCATTCTTATGGATTTTTATCATATTTGGTCTTGGACGGTTTTGCGGTGCGGATAGTAGTCCGACATGAGATGGATGAGAAGTACGGTACCATACTCGTAATTCTCTGACGTTTGTGAACACAGCTACTATTGCATACCACCAAAATCTTGAGGCTCCGGCCGATTTTCTGCCCATATGCAATAGCAGTTGTGTTCACAAACGTCAGAGAATTACGAGTGGAGTAAGGCAACGTGCTAGGGGTTGGAAAAAAGTCTGGCGAACTCTTGGCAGCAAAATACGTAGTAAACTCCGCCAAGAGTTCGCCAGACTTACCCTTCACACCCGGTGCTCATACTGTAGGGTAGAGAAAGAGGAAGGAAGGGGCGGGGTAGACCACGATGGGTGGATGGATGGAAGAGAGGAATGGCATACCGGTAGTTCTCCATCCTCACTGGATGAAAAGAAAAAAATGAAAAAAAAATGAAAAAAAGAATATTAACAGGAAAAGAAAGGAAAAGAAAAGAAGAAGAAAAAATTGTCGGAAAACCGGTGCAATTGAAGTGGATTGAATTCTCTGCAGGAAAGCAAAAGAAAAGAAAAAGAAAAAAAAAAGGAGAGAACATAGATTTCGACCCGTGCTCTTTGATACTGTCCCTCTGTATTTTGTTTTTTCTTTTCATTTTTGTATCGTCATAATCATCATCATCATCATCATCATCATCCCCTTTTGCCCTCTATTATGTCTGCAACTTGGTTCTGTAAAGTATATCCTCACAGTACTTTTTATCACTTACTCCATTCATGCCATTCATCCCGTTGCAGTGAGCGACCTGCGAGCAAGCAGAGGAAAAGAAAAAGGAATTACGGTATCATACAGACCCTACCTGCCACAACCATACCATGTCAACTGTCCAACCACCGGCACGCACCGCTGCACAGCACGAGCAAGGATAAAAAATGAAAAATGAAAGGGACGAAAGCTCCAAGCACAAGCCCCCAAGATAAACCCTCGCAAAACGTCATGCAGGGAAGGGAAGGGAAGGGGAAAGTCGTTGCGCAATTGCATAGGTCGGTCCGGTCTGTGATAGTCTAACCTGACTGTAGCACAGCACAGTGGGTGTTACTGTATGAGCATGTATTATACCGTTGTTGCATAATATAAGATTGGGGTGGGGTTAGACGGGGAGGAGAAAGTGAAGGAAGGGAGGAAGGGAGGGAAGGTAGGTTCGTCTCATAGTGAGGTAGACTAAGTTAGGATACATGTCAAAGGAGGGAAAGAAGGTGAGCATGCTCGCTTGGTTCTTTCCGGCGTTGTCGATCATTGGTATGATATTTGCATGGGGAGAGGAGGTTGACGCAGGGGGGGAAGTCAGGTACAGATAGGGACATAGCGAGGATCAGGCACAGGTGATAATTTAGATACCTCTAGGCTAGGCTATCATGAATTGAAAGCCTTAGATCACCCCTTGTCTGTGGCTAAACTATCGTTGAACAAAAGACAGCGCTAGGAGGTCCTTATCGTTCGTACCTTGCTTGCTCTTCTGAATGCAATGAGCATCAAGTTAACCCGTCATATGATATACCGGTATTGCATCCTTTCTCCTTTCTCTTTCCACAACAGCACTCAGCACCGAACCGTAGTCCATGTACGCTATGTAACAGTAGATAAGACCCGTTCACAAATTAAATGTAGGTACAAGTGAAAACTCCCCCAATCCCATTCTTGTACAAGTCACCAACGGTAAAAAACCCCCCTACAGTACTGGTATCATATCCAGAACCTTACCTGTCCTTTCTTCTCCTGTCCTGTACCGTCGGTTAATCTCCACAGCATCTTCAACCAGGGATACTCACATCCATCCATCCACATATCGTAGCACTCGTAGCGCACGGCACAACACAACACAGCGCAGGTCGGCATAAGAAAAAAAGAAAAAAAAGAGAAGGCTAAGAAATACGCAGAAACTCACTGCCGATTGATATCATATGTACAGTATCATATGCAAGCATCCAGGCTAGGGTTTTTGAAATCTTGGATCACTTAAAACGGGCAGCGGTTACGGGTGTTTGTACTGTATCGTGCTGGTGGGATGTATGCATTCTGTGCAAGCACCGTACAGGTAGGCTAGGTTGGCAGGAAAGAATGTGAGCGATTAGCAAGGATAAGGGTCACGGAGGATTTTATATATATACGATTGTAGCCTAGGTGCGGTAGTAATGTACCGGAGATGTACCTTATACTTGTGCTTTGCAGCGAATATGTTAGGCATTGACGGAGCTGTACCAGTACTTGTGACTTTTTAGACAGCCAGAGTGATCCACTATGCTGAGTAGAGTAGATAGTCTCATGGATTATCACCATAAAGTACGGCAGAAATACACCACCACCAACCGATACTACAGGCAGGCAAGCAAGGTGAAGTGAACTGTTAACACCTAGCTTATTTTTTTTGTGCCTTTCCATTCACCACACCCATCATACCATACAGTTCTATCATCACTCCACGATATCTAACTTATCTCCCTAAACCCCGACCAATCACTCAATACCCATACACCCACTCATCCATCCATCACAGCCCAAAACCCAGCCTACCCTACCCTTCCACAAAACTAAACCAAACCAAACCAAACCAGCTGCCAGACAAGACAGCCCGACTGACAGGGCAGACAACTCCAACTTCCACCCCCTCTGTCCGTCCGCCTCACCATCCATCCACCCACCCAAGCACGCAACCAAAAAATAAATAAATAATAATCCAAAACACCCCGTCTCGTGGCCCAACGATTCGTTCGAGACAAAATCCCCATACAGTACAGATCCATCCATCCATCCCACCAGCCTACCTAGTACGAGTACGAGTACCAACCATTCTTTAGTTATTTTTTCCCTTTTGTAAACAATTTTATCCTTCCTCGTTCGATCTTCCCCCACGAGGTAATAGGTGATCATTACCCCGGTTCTTTTTTTTTTTTTCTTTTCTTTTCTTTTTTTTTTGCTGGTAGTGGCGGTTGGGTTATCTTACATACGTACTGCATTGAACTGACTGTATGATACAGACAGAGAGACTATACGGACCCGTACGGACTGAACTGGACTGGGACTGGATGGGGATTGAACAGTCAGGCAACCATTCTGCCCATTTTTTTTTTTTATAATGTTGCGTGCTTTCGCTTGACATTTTATGACATCTCCTTCTCTCTCTCTCTCGGATTGTCGTAGCTGGTGATGTGATGTGGAGTGAAAGAGTGAGGCTGGATGAATGAATGGCAGAATGACAGACGACTGCGCTTGTGTATTTGTTTTTTTTTTCTTCTACTTTTGAAAGGGGATTATTTAGCCAGTATGGGGCTCTACTCTATCACGCCGGAGATTGTAGATAGAAAGCTGTTCGACCAGCTGGGCTGGGCTGGGCTGGAGAGGCATTTTTTTTTATTTTTTAATTTTACCTCGTGTACTTATTTACTCGTATACAAAAACCCGTACCTGTCATTCCTCTTCTTCCTCCTCATGTTTTTTTTTTTTTTTTTTTTTTTTTTTTTTTTGTTTTCTTTTGTTTGCATCTCGGCTCCTTTCTTGACATGGAAGGTACAAGCTTTGTACTCATAATGTGCAATTACCCATGATACAGTCGGTTATGATACCTACCCAGATGGAATATAATTTTTATTTTATTTTTTTTTACAAAAGAGAGAAAAAGCTACACTCTTCAGTATGCGCAGCAGACTGACTGATAGACGAATATGTAAAAAGTAAAAAAAAAGTAAACGGTACGATACTGTACCGCACCTCCATCTCTCAAGCAAAGCAAAACAAAACAAAAAAAAACACCTGACGATATCTCCATGAGTCACCCATACCATCATCTCTCTCCCTCCCCTCTACCACAGCTAACAGTATCAACCATACTATGCCAGCCAGGCAGAACATACCATATCACATCCTCCCTGCCGGCAAAAACCCGGCACTCACTCACATCGTATTCCCTCGGTCTCTCCACTCCACACCTTGTGATTTTCGCTACTTTTCGAGGCGTTCTTTATTTATTTCTTCTGTCGTCAGCAGCCGTGCGGTGCAGTGCAGTGCAGTTGCAGGCTGTCGCAAGGCGGCGAATCGAATCAGGGGATGCGGTGGTTGCTATTGTAGCTTAGCTTACGGTAGCTACGGTATGCTATGCTGGGTGTGCTTCTTTTTTTCTTTTTTTTTCTTTTTTCCCCTCTCCCCCTTGGTGGTTTTACGGATGGATAGAGAGCGGGGGTTTGGAAGGGAAGGAATGGGTGACTGACTTACTGAGGAGGAGGAGTGAATGGAAGGGGGGGGTTTCGGTAGTTTTTTTTTTTTTTTGTTCTGTTTAGAGGTAGGTAGGCAAGTAATAAAAAAGAGAAAAGTACTAGAAGGTATGTAACTAGGCGTTCGAGAAAGATGATGCCATAGGTTTGAAACTATAATACAACACCGCACTAACTGCTATCTGGTCTCTAAGGTTTATACTACGAGTCGGAAACGACGAAGGAAGAGGGAAAAAAAAGTAAACAAAGAAACCCATATGATCGCCACGTCGACGTTGAAGCCGAGTCCAGTGAGATACCGTACAATACAATAGAGGGGGTGAGAGAAAGAGAAAACAAAGATATCGGTAGTTGGCATGGTGAGGAGCTAGGTAAATAAACAAACAAAAAGGAAAAGTGATATCACGAATATTTTGAGTGCGTTGCTGAGGGTATCATAGTGTAGTAGTAGGCTGGCGGATAAGTTAGGCATCAATCAGGCTGCGCTGCGGGAAATTGGCAGAGAGAAGGAAGGCCCTTTCGTTTCGTTTTGTGGGTATGATAGATAGATACAGTACAACATTCATTGTGGTTCATACAAATGAATGAATAAACACCGCACGTTAACTTGAATTGACACTGTAGATAGATACAGTAGAATTCATCCTGATAGTCACCCCAAACCAAACCAAACCCCAATGTTAGTAAACGTTACCCAAAAACCGTCTTTTTAAAAATCAAAAAACTCCCTCCTTCTCTCCCTCCCAAACAAAACGAGGCCAAACAATTACACAAAAAGTGAACAATTTAATAATGATAATAATTACTTTATCAGTATCATATTAAACAAGATAAAAAAAGATGACCCTCTATAGTAATGATGATGACGATGATGATGAAGATGTAAATATTTAAATACAGGACCCTTTTTTTTAATTCTTCCCCCTTCACACACACCATGCGACAGACAGAAAGACTGAAGAATGTCTCATCCATTACCCGACGCGACGAGAGAAAAAAGGAACACTTCCATGATTTCTCCGCCCTCCCTCCATAACTTCCCTCACCCCTTCTACCACCACCCATCCATCCATCACATCTCTTTTTTTTCTTTTCTTTAATCTCTCCTTCTTCCCATTTTTCCCTTTTCTTTGTGAAAAAGATATGACCAGCCAATCGAAAAAAGTAAAAGAGAAGAAAAAAATAAAAAGAGACAAGATATCCAATAGATGTTGTTTCGGTGGATGGAAGAGGGGGGGATGGATGGAAAACACGAAAATAAAATAAAAATATGATGAGGAAAAAAAGACATGCTTTATATGCAAAACGCCAAAGAAACCCGTTTGAATAAAAAAAGGAAAAAGCCCCAACCCACTGACAAAAGAAAAGTAAACACGATTGAAGAAGAAAATAAAAATAAAAAAACCGCCCATCCGGCTTCGGCGTACACCCCTTATAGTTTCCCCGATACTTACATACATAAATACATACAGACAAAAAAAAAATGTGTTTGAAGAGTAGAAATTCTCAACGTATCCGATCCATCACATGCGATGGTAGGAATGCCCAACGCACGATCCGGAAAGAATATGTAGGAGAAAGGAAGGGAAAGAAGAAAAATAATAGATATAAAAAAGATATAATAAGATAAAAAGATAAAAAAGCCAGTAAAACTCCTTATTGCTCCCGACGCTATCCATAAAGTGATAATGTAAAGGAAAAAACAGCAGGCAGCCAATTTCAAACAAACCCATTCCCATACCGTGAAAAAGCCCAAACCCAAGAAAGTGTATCAATATGCGAATGAAATCGTCGCGCGTCGCAAGTAAAAGGGAAAAAAAACCTGCCAGCCCAAGTAGAAAGAATAAGAATCGAGGTTTTGTTCTAGTCTTTGACCCTCATGATGGTATCCAACTCCGAAGTGATTGCATTGTGGTGTGGGGGGAGAATTAAATTCGTCTGGTGTTCATATCGCCTGACCAATAAACATCTAGAAGACCTGAACGCCCTTTGAGACCGGCAGAGCAGGCGATTGCACCCTCTCCACGTCATCTATCGATGGGAAAATTGGCAACTGCCACAAACTCTGGCCAGGTGGTGATGGGAAATCTGATGGGGTAACTGGCACGATGATGGGACTAGTGCTTCCTGATGTTGAATTAGATGCGTCGTGGTAGTACTGCGACTCTGACGATGATTCAGATGGAGGGTTTGCGAGGTGTTTCGAGAATATGTATGGGTTCTGGCGAGAGGCTTGGGTTGTTTGTGGCGTGGTGGATGGCGTTGAATCGGGAGTGAAAACTCCTGGAGCCTGGGCATGGTAAGGTGTTGAAGCAAGATGGAAAACATCAGGATCGACAAGATCAGAGCTATCAGAAACCTCAGAAAGAGGCGGGCTATCCATAGGGTTTGGTCCAGTGGTAAATCTGCGGCAGGACATGATACGGAATCGCAACTCCGGGATAGTAATCCTCTTCTGGGGATTGCACTCAAAGATCATCCGAAGAATAGTATCAAGCTCCTGGGACAAAGGCAGAATGGTCCTAAGCATTCGTGGATCCTTCAAGTAGGCACGGAATGTACTATCTGAAGGGGAGGCCCGTTTCCAGGGGTTCCGGCCACAGGTCAGGTTTACCAAGATAACGCCCAAGGACCAGACATCATTAGGAGCGGAAGCATAGCAGCTAACATTGCGTGGAGAAGATTGTTGACACTCTAGAATTTGATTAGCTAAAACAGGCGCTAGAGGCAAAAAAATCTATAATCTTACCAGGCGACATATAGAATGTCGATCCACAACCAAAGTCCGAGGTGACAGTTTCAGTAGTCGCAAGTCCAAAATCTGCCAACTTGACTTGGAGGCCACCGTTGGAAACCAATACATTCTCCGGCTTTAGGTCACGATGGTAAATCCCAAGATTATGGCAGTATTCCACGGCATCCAAAAGTTGAAGGAAAACCCTCTTGGCCAAAAGATCATTACCCACATAATGTCCACGCTCAGTGATGTTGGTAAAAAGGTCTCCTTCAGGGCAGTATTCGATGATGACAAAAGTACAATCGGCGGTGTCGAGTATCTTCACCAGAGAGACAACATTTGGGTGAGCGCTGGCCTTGTGGTGAAGAGCAATCTCTCTTTGCTGAAATCGCTTCTGGCGGGCATCCAATCCAATCTTTGACAGGGACTTCACGGCAAACGGGGTGCAGGTAAAGATATCGACAGCGGTATAAACAACTCCATAAGCACCAACACCAAGGATTCCCGTGAGTTCCAGACGTCCAGCAAGTAATTGTCCTATTCGGTCCTCAGGCCTGGCACAAGAGGTCGAACTTGAATTTGAAGAAGTGTTGCTCATTTTCCTAGAAATTGGGCTCGGAGTCCTGGATTTGTTTAACAATGAAAAGAGAAGGACAATAGCTCCGGCAGATCCAATATAGATAGCAGAGATATGGCGGGAGCTTTTTATCAATTTGCAGTCCAGGGCAGGCAACAGGCGAAAAGGACCAGAGAGAGTGGAAGTTTGCTAAAGTAATCCAAGAAGGCTAGGAATTAATCCAGTGTGGGCGTCGAGGAATGAGCAGGAGATATAAAGATGAGTGATGTCGAAATGATGTTGCTCCAGGAAGATCACTTTGGGTGGACCTCGCCGGGTGACGGGAAATGGAAAGGGGGGGGTGTTTAAGGTGAATGTTTATAGGAGGCCAAGGGTAGAGTAGCCCTTTGATGACGGAGGCTAGAGCTGAGCCTTCTTTTGCAGCCAAAATGGCCGTTGGGGCAGCGGATGGGTGGTGGGGGGTTAAAAGGTGTGGGTAGATATGTGTGTGACGGGGGTGTAAGTATGTATGAGTGTGTGGTGTGTAAGTGAAGGAAAAGGGCAGCGAGTAAAGCAGTAGGCAGGAAGATACTCCCAGTAGGCAAGCAAGCAACTACGGAAGGGAAGGATAGAGGAAGGGTGTCAGGATGAGGGATGTTCCTCTTTCAGGTAAGATGCTGGCTGCGGCGGAGGCGGGCGTTGGGAAATGATAAATAGAAAAAAAAAATAAATAATAAATAAATAAATAAATAATAAATAAAGCAAGAATTAAAAAGCGACTGACTGGCTGTGAAGAAGGGGGAGGAGAGGAGAGAGAGGGGGGGGGGGCAAATAAGGATACGGTACAGTAAAGTGAATAACAATCCCTTGTACTTAGTACTTGTACCCGTACACAGTGAAAATGGTTTACTTGGAGAAAGAGAGAGAGGGAGAGAAAGGATGAGGACGCGGCGACGCGGCTGCAGATAGCCGGAGCGACTCGGCCATGATAAATATTATTTTTGGGGACAAGCCAGAATTGGTCCCATCGTGTGTGGTGGGCGACTTTCTGGCTGGATGCGTGTGTGTCGGTGGTCGGTCTGGAGGGCCTGTCTACGCTGTCTATCTGTCTGTGTGTACGAATGTAGCTTTGTAGGTCTGGAAGAATGGGTGTATGGGGGTATGTGGAGTACCGGACAGACATGGACGTTAGCAGCTAGACTAGCTTAGCATCATTAGTAGTAGCAAGCAGCTACCACCATCACTGACTAGAGTACCACCACCACCACCACCACCACCACCACCAAATCTACCACCATCACCCATCCAAGTCCTGCCTGCGCCCTGAACCAGATGACAAACATGTCTTCCACCCCTTCTCCGATCAAGGGACACAAGCTAGTTAGTCTACATCTTGGGGCGGGGAGGGAACTGACTTGAGGGTACGGAGTGGTGGTGGCAAGGATGGTAGTCTAGTAGGCGCAGGCTGCCAGAGCCTGCCTACTAGCATGCCAGCGAACGATGATGACGGAGTCGGAGGGATGTGTCTGAGTGAGTGAAGCGAGCACAGAGAGGTTCAAAAAAAAGAGGTGTGTGACAATGTGTGAGTGTGAGTGCGTGTGGTGTGTGAGCGCTTGTTGAAAGTATGGTCAAGTTACAAGCCCAGGAAAAATAAATAATGACAATATAAATAAAAATAACGGAACCCGTCCCCCTAATACCCCAAAATGGAAATTTAGTCTCTTTTCTTCCTTCTTTTCTTCCTCCTTTCTCGCTTTCCCCCTCTCTGCCGACACGGCCTGTTATGATATGCGTGAGAGTTCGCATTTAGCAAATCTACTGTACTGTACTTGTACCCTAACTACATAACAATACTTGTACTGTTACGGTAGCAGGACCAGTCACGTAGGGGATGTTTGACTCGATGCATTAGCTCACAATAAGCAACGAATAAAGTCGGAAAGAGGAAAGCTACTCGAACGAAACGAATCACTGCAATTAAAAAAAAGTCATAATAAAATAATAAAAAAACCCCCCGAATCACACGATGGATGAATGGAAACCTCACATCTCCTCATCCCACCCCTCATACGAGTACAAGCAGCTGCTGTGCATCCTCGAAACAAGGAAATCAGGGAAGGAGATGGAAAGAAGACAAAAGAATATGCGCCATACTATCAGTAAGGAAGGAAGCTCGCCTCTGCTACTGCATACTGTACGGTACAAATTGAAGCGTTGCATGGGCATTTTCGGTAGCAGAGCAGAGTCAAGCAATAGCCCACTGTATGGGTATCGAACACAAACCACATACCACATTCGACCGCTGATACAAAGGAAGCATAGCTACCCGGTGTACTCGATACTTTGATTTTGGGGCACAGTTTGCTATGGAGCATTGAGCACAAGTCAGTGAAAGGGAAAGTGACAGCAAGAACTGCGTGTTCCAAATAAGGACAATGCATCGCCTTGCTGCCCGCCTTACTCGCGTTGATAGAGATGCAGCTGCAAGCGAAAAGCAGCGAGGTTATGGGACAAGGAACCAACCGGTGCGGAGCCACGATACTCCACCAAAGAAGAAAATAAAATAGAATAGAATAGAATAAAAATTTGCCCATATGGGCTGGTGATGGAAGGGGGGAAGACCAACACAAAAACAGATAAACTTTATTATTATTTTTCCTGAATATCATAAAGTTTACACTCCTGTTACTTTAAAACTGTCCTTCTGCCCATCACTTAACCCCCCCATTCATATGGTATCGTATGTGTCAGGTCTGGTTTCGGTATATACAAACAAACAAAAGACCGCTTTTCCCCCATGACCGTCCGAGGAATAACCAAATGTTCTATTCGTGGTGACCGCAAACGCTCCCCCAAAATAATCCGCATGCTATCTCCCCTCCACTAATGTGTCTCCCCCTCACGACCCCACACTTCCCTTGTTTGTCCGTCCGTGACACTGCCAGACGTTTCTGATATCAGACAGACAGATAGAGTCAGTGCTCTAAAGCAGAGACGCTATGGCGCTCGAACTCAACTCTACTAGAGAGTTCAATTCGGATACAATATTGTACAGGATTGGGTATGGTTCCGGATTGGTTTTACGGACCAAAATATTTCCACGCGCACATTTCCAGCCAAAAATGGGTAACAGACCAAGCTAGATAGAAAGAGGACTAGACTAACTTTTTTACCCTTTACTCCTCTCTTTTTTTCTCTCCCATCCATCAGGAACAACCCCTCCCCACCCCCTGCAAAACTCAGGGAACAACATCGTTCCCGTCCGGAAAAAGAAGACGTGATGTGTCTTAGTGAGCCAGCTGGTCGGGTAGTAGTATCACAGTTGTCCGCTTCGCTTTGCTTGATTGCTGTTGCGACAGGAAAAAAAAATGTGAGACAGGCCCGAGAACGTGTTTGGAAAAAAAAAAAACCCCCCTTTTCTCTCGTGGTTCGAAAAAATCTCCTAAATCTCACGATCGTCCTTTTCGTTGTTCGTCTACCTGCCTGCCTGCCTGCTGTACTTACAGTGGACTTTAAAGGGTTCTCCGTGATATTGCATCTATGCCGGCCGGTACGGTAACTAAGATGAGGTGTCTCTTTGTTTTTTTTCTTTTTCTCCTTTTTTTCTTTGGCCTCTCTTCTCTACCTCTAACTTGCTATATCACGACTAGGCTAGAAATAAAACAAGAAAAAGAAAAGAAAATTCATACCTCGGAGTTGCCGCGTGTAAAGAGCTATCAATCGTGGGGAGAGACGGACGAGCACTCCAACGCTCCTGCTCGTAGGGCAAAGCAAGGTGAGGACATGGCAGCAGTCTTTACTGGTTGAAAGCAGAGGAAGAAACTGGCTGGCTGCCACATCAGATCAAAACCTCGTGAAAGGCAAAAACACTGTTCACGAACGACCCCGTCCGCTTCAATCAAGTTACAGTGAATTTCCCCACCGCAAAAACCCCAGGACGGTAAGTGCGACGCTTTGTTGGTATAGCCAATTAAATTATTGAAGCCTACCTACCTCTCTACCAGTCAAAGAACCACAAAGTTCTCAGGAATACCCACTCCGACGTTCTCAAACGCTGGTTCCGCATGCGTATACCTGTAACCAGGTTATTTATTATATCCAAGGTTAGCTCATTCGCCATCAATAAAAAAGAATGGGAATTCGTTTCGAACTAAACCAGTCCCGATTTTCCGCCTTTTTCGGAGCTTTTAACTTGTCCAATTTTTTTAACCATTTACCGTATTTATATTACAATCCTTGTTACGGTAGGTGGTGGGTGAAAGGCAGGGAGTAGAGATAGGAAATCAAATCAAAAAGAGAGAGGGAGGAATACGTGGCTCGACAAAATTATTACATTGTCACAGTTAGAATGGGGGTTGGAAGCACCGGTTTCTCTCGAAAAGATCGCCGTTCCTGGGAATATCCGCCTGGGACCTAATATTAATTTCCTGAACGGATTGAAGGAATGGCCGAATGGGGAATTCCCTTTTCCTTGATGGTACTTGTACTAGTAGTGAAGTGCTTGCAACTTCTTCCTGCTTGCTTTGCAGAGTGGGGGGGTTATCATCAGGAAAAATCCGACAAATCACATCGCAAGCCTTAACATCAAAGTAAACTACCATCTGGGGCTGGACTGGGCCTTTTGCCATCTTTACTTTTAGCAAGCAGGCAGCATGTACCGTAAGCAAGGAACGCAAGTAAGCAAGTTTTTTTTTTTCTTCTCTCTTTTCCTTCTTTCTCTAACGTATCGGTACTGTACCGTAACAGTACAAGTACGGTCAAGTAGGTAGCAGAATGCTAACTTAGTATTTTGCCTTCTTTTTTCTCTTTCTCAGTCTCTCTAATCGTGCCAAGGTTCCTGCCAATTATGTAACTGCTCACAGTTGCAAATCTTTGCAGTACATCTACGATGTGCCCTATGGCTCAATGCCAGATTCGGCTCAACACCAGATCTTTTTGCCTCTCACAACAAAAGTGCCCTATCACTCCACCCAAAACACTGATAATGACTGAGGGCTATGCAGAAATTGAAGCTCATATTGAGCTTGCATGCCAGAACCTATCGGAAAATGAAAAACCTAACATAGCGGTGGCTGCACAAGAATTTCACATTCCACGTTCCGGAAACTTGCCTTCGGGCAAGATAGAAGGGATGTCAAGCAAAGACACAAAGGCTTCCAGTGAACAGAAAGCTTACTGAGGATGAAGAAGTTGCTCTTTGCCTTTATCTGCAATGCCATGATGAGATTGGAACCTGTGCCAGACTCCTGATGATCACCAATAGTATCAACAGTATCCTCCGACGTAATCACATGAGTAACAATCCCAATATCCCACTCCATTGTTAGCTCTGCATGGACAAGCCGCTTTCTTGCAAGACACCCGGAGTTCCATTTTATAAAGCAGAAGACATTAGATCAGGAAAGAAAAAAAGCCCACAACTCTGATGACATTCTCAATTGGTTTCTTCGCTTCAAATCAATCTGTGAAGAGAAGGGAATACAGAAAGAAGACCTCTATAACTTCGACAAAACTGGCTTTCGCATTGGCATAGGATGCGATCAATGGATTGTGACTTTAGATACTGACCAGCAGTTCTATTTAGCAAGTTCTACAAGTGGTGAACTCATAACAAGTTGTGAGGTTGTCAGTGCAGACAGTTTTGTCTTGCTGTCAATATTTATACTTCCAGGTACTCTATACCTAGAAGACTGTGCAACAAAGACAGATCTAGATGATGATGTCCTAATGTCTATGTCAGAAACAGGCTATTCAAATGATCTCCTATGTTTAGAATAGCTTAAGCACTTTGAGAGATTTTCTGCACAGCAGCGGGTAGGAGCTTTTCATCTTTTGCTCTTAGATGGATACAGTTCTCACTGCACAAGTGAGTTCATTGCATTCTGTGATGAGAAGAACATCATACCCTTCTGCCTTCTACCACATATGACACATCTTCTGCAACTGCTTGATATTATTATATTTCAGCCCTTGAAGCATTATCATGCAGAAGCAATCAATAAAGTGACCCGTACAGGCTGCTCTGACTTTAATAAAGTCGAGTTCCTTTCTGCACTTACCTCTATCTGCACACATGCCTTTAAGCAAACAACAATTATCTTGGCTTTTTGGAAGACCAGGCTACTACCCTACAATCCCCATATTGTTTTATCCTGCTTGCCAGAACACACAAGCAATACTACTTACAGCACCCAGCCTGTTCCGACAACTCCACCACCAAACCCATGTCCTATACTTTCAACACCTCATACTATTTGATCCCTCAAGTGGCAATCATATTACCTTGAGGATGCAGATCCTGGCTCACCAACATTTGGAGTCAATTTACAACACTTTATTCGGGGCAGTCTTATACAAGTGCAATTGGGAGCAGTAGCCAATCAAGAGCCAGCTCATACTCAAGTGGTGGAAAAGGTAAGAGTAACTCGTCAGAACTGGACCAGGCGCTCTGTTTAGAAAGGCAGTGTACTTTACGCACACCAGGCACATGCAATGGTTCAGAAAAAGGTAGAAGACGACATACAGAGGAAGGCAGAAAAGGCTGAGAGGGAACTAGAAAGGCTAAGAAAAGAGGTTATCCAGGACTGGAAAAGACTGTGGAAACTGGTCTTTCAAGAGCTTAAGAGGGTTGTAAGGAAGCAGCAAAGAAAGGAAAGGCAAATCAGTGGACATGGTTGAAAAGTTGTATTTTAGGTTCTGTAATTTTTAAAAATCTGGTGTTGAGCCGAATCTGGCATTGAGCTGTAGGGCACATCATAGACATGCTGCAAAGATTTGCAACTGTGAGCAGTTACATAATCGGCAGGAACCTTGGCACAGTTAACTTTCTTTTCTCCCGTCCTCACGTCCGCGGAATCGTGTAGCCGATGCAATACAATTCTCACTAACTTAGTCCATTCAACCGTGGCTTTTTTTTTCCCACTTATGTTTTTTTTGCCATACTTACATCGACGCTACATGGTGCCCCTCCCCCGTCGAACCAAAAGCCCGACGATAGGCGAAAAGGTCGTCAATTTACTGCATGTCCGCCCGCCTCGTGAACAACATCCTCATAGAGTAATCGCTGATCAACACAGTAGGCAATAAAAAAAAACCCCTGCAATCATGTACCGTCTGAGAGTCCCCTCTTTTTTTTCTTTTCTTTTTTTTCTTTTCTGCCTCACTTTTTCTCACTCTCTCAGTAGCTACCACAATAGCTACAACAGCCTAGCTTTAGTTAACCCCCACTATCCATCCATCCATTCATTCCATTTCGACCGGGCCGAATCTCAATTTGCCCAATTCAATTCGACTCAACCCAATTCAAAACTTTATGAATTTTTAATCATTCCCAAACCTTCACCATCCTCTTCTCCGAAGGGAGAAAAAAAAAAGAAATATAAAAAACCGTTATTGGTAACAAAAAAACTAGTCAAAACCAATCCAATTCATAGCGAAGTGATTTTCCTCTCTTACTTTTTTTCTGCACATCTTCATCTGTCCCGAAGATCGTGAAAGACAGTTATAGATCGCAGTGCACCATTCCCCACGATATTATTCGTGGAATGATGAAAACGCCGTAAGCTTTTTTTTTCTTTTTTCTTTTTTTCTTTGCTTTTGCTTTTACAAGACGAGATGGTACTTGTGTATGAATGAATGTAATGATACTCCGAGGCCGATTCCGGGCGCTCGGGGAGGATGGGAAAGAAAGAGGAGAGGGAGGTGTGGAGTAAAAAGCGGAGATATCATACAGAGAGAGGTTTTTTTTTTCCTTTCAGAAAGGAAAAAAAAAAAAAGGAAACAAAACGAATTGGAAGGAAGGTATGGCACCACCCTGTTCTACCCGGTAAGAAGCGAGGAAAGCCCTTTGTTTCTTGTCTTGTTTTATGATACCGGCTTTGCTGGTGCTGGTGGTGGCATGGAGATCCTATAACAAGCAATATCGAGAAAGTGAAAAGCCACTGACGGTTTTTACTGTATGCCCATGCTACCGTAGCTAGCTGCTGTGGGCAGTAAGTTATGATATCTCAACACCGCACAGCAACAGGTAGAGTAACTTTCATACACCCACACCCGGAACTCACGGCTATATCATTCCAAGCACTCGGCTATGATATGATATACAATTATTATATCATTCGAAAGCATTTTTATTTATTTTCTTTTGTGTTCTTTGGGACTCTGGGCTTTGAGTATGATACTCTACGAATACTCCAAGTTACTGTAGGAGTACCCTATCGTATGTCTGTGAATTTCATGTATAGTGAGTGAGTGGGTAGTAGTATATCCAAAACCGTGATTGCATCGCATACGGTACTATGCTGTGCTGTATCATAAAACACGTTGGATAGGTACGGAGTGTAGGTAGGTACGGCTGGAACCGGATGAACTGAATTGAACTGAACTGGCTGACTTGAGTAAACTTTCCACCAACGCCACGCTTAGCTAGCTAGCTATAACCAACTGAACTAACTAAGCCACGCATTCTCATTCACGAACAATTGATTCGTCATCATCGGTAAACGTTTTTCCGCTATCCAAATGTTCTAAAGTTAGAATTTAGAACCTCACTACCACTACCATACGGTATACCCAAAACCTTATATATAAGCCTCAAATTCACGAAGACTTGCACCGGGTGTGAAGGGTACCGGTAAGCCAGGCGAACTCTTGGCGGTGTTTACTATGCATTTTGCTGCCAAGAGTTCGCCAGACTTTTTTCCAACCCCCCTCGTACGGTACTTACCAACCCGCCACGCCACAACCCCAACTAAATCGAAAAAAACCGCTCAAAAACATGGTAATTTCCAAAAACCAAAAAAAAAAAAAAAAAAAAAAAGTGGCTCACGCTAGTCATATCGCGTACTTTGTATCAATGCTATCATACCACCACCACCAAACAAAACAAAAAGTTTCCCAGGCAGGGGCGTTTCAAGCTTGTAGAAAACACTCGGACGGACATAATTGGCTCGTTGATAGTTTAGCGAGTTCGAGCGTGATGGTTAAAGTTTGCCACACACACATGCAAAAACTTTTTTTTTTTTTTTTTTTTTGCTTTCGTTCGTCAGGTACCGAGAGCGGGCGGTGACGCGAGAGGCGCAATTCGGTTCACTCATCCCCTCTATGAGTACCGGTACTAAAGTAAGCTAGAGTTGTTGTTGCTCCGCACGGCACGCAACGCACGGTCTTGTTCTTGGATGGATTGATTGAGGGAGGGGAGGGGGGGGTTCCAGATCTCGATTGCTTATTTGCTTTTTTTTTTCTTTCTTCTCTTCTTTCTTGGAAATTGCTCGTGATTTGATTTGATTTGATTTTGATAGGTTGAGGTGGGTACAAGTACAAGGGGTACATATGGTGAGGGAAGCCTTAAACCGGAGCACCTACGACATTTATTTCGCTTAGTAATACATGTTAATTTGGGTACAAAACGGTTAATTACCGGTTAATTCGGCTTTCTTGGCATATTAACTGCACCTCTTGGCATTCTTAACAACAAATAACCGGAGGAGCGACATTTTGTTTGCCCCACACAAACTTTAAACCCCTATGGCTTGCCCAAAAGTTAATATTTTTAAATTCTCTTTCTATTTTCTGAATCCACAGCTTATTTTTCTATCGAAAAATAGAGAGAAAATAAAAAAATAAAAGTTGTTGTTGAGGAGCCTTAGCAGTTTGAAGTTGGGCATTTTTACGGGTTGGAAGTGCTCCGGTTGAAGGTTTCCCCCGCCATATCGCATGTACCGTATCGTAGCGTAGCGTTGGCGGGCGGCGAGGGGTATCATAGCTAGGAGGGAGGATTTGTTGTTCTGTTCTGCTGTTCTCCTCCCTTCCTCCCCTTCCACTTCCTCCTTGGCCGGGAGGAAATTCTTATTCTTGATTGGTTGGACTTTTCTGGATTTTTTTATTATTATCCTAAACTTAAGGCTGAGAATACCTGATGCGGCTGTGATCCGAACATCCAGAAACTTTGGGACATCGAACGGTTTTTTTTTTTTTTTCCTTTCTTTTCCCCCCCTTGAATTACAAATCCTTGTCATATGGGGATTATTTAGGGATTTTTAAATTTTTTTTGCATGCGGAATGCATACGGTACTCGGAAAGGGGAAGGGATGGAAAGGAAACAAAAAGAAAGTTGTAGTTTTTTTTTTCTTTTCACTTTGCGCTGAAGAGATGGGTAATGTATGGGGAAACAAATCGGGCGCGGTATATGGTAACCAATGACCTCGTGATCGCCATCGAGTTGGAAACAGCTCACCGGGTTTTTTCGTTCCTTCCTTTCGATCATCTATTATGAGTCTACGAGTATGATAGCCGGTCTAGTGGCAGTGAGTGAATGAGTGAGTGAGTGAGTGAGTGGATGGTGGCCAATCAGATGTAGAACCCGCAAGCGATGTCCCTTGCATCTGCCTATCTGTCTGTCTGTGACCCATCAATCCATCATCCATCACCCATCCATCTCCATCCACATCTCCCCCATCTTCTTCTAAACAAAAAAAAAAAAAAAAAAACCTCAACCTGGGGAAAAAGAAGAGATTGCGCAGTAATGACGGGTGTAAATTATGGTATTTTTTTTCATGGTGTGGCGGAAATATGTTTTCTGCTTCCCCCCCCTCATCGGGTGAGATGATGGATGAAGATGAAGATGATGCTGCAGAAAAGTCGATGATAGACATAGGGTATTGTATTACCGTATTATGGGCGGGACGGGGAAAACCCGTACATTTTCCCTTCCCCTTCCTCTTCCCAGCCCGGCGCCAGCGGCCGGGCTGGGCTGAACCAGAATATTTTTTTATATATAAATTTTTTGTTGTGCACTGTAAACTTCTTTTTTCCGCCCCGCTCCCCCCGGCCTGCCTACTTGCTTGCTTGCCCTGTCTCCCACTTTACCATAACTTACTCGTCCTCCCCCCATTTCGGAATTCTAGAATAACAAGATCGATGGTTTCATGCGAGCTGATCAAGACCGAAAGAACGATATTGCATGATGGGCTGCTTATCGATATGATAATTACCTTGTCTCATACTTTATACGAGTACGGGGCTTCCCTTCCTATCTGATTGCCCTATCTGTCTTGTCTGTCTGTCTGCCTGTCCGCCCCGGTTTTAGACTTGTCCGCTGCGCTGTAGCAAGCATGTCGCTGGTTTCTTCTTCTTCTCTGTCTCCGTGTGTGCTGGTGCCTGAGAAAAGAAAGGAAAAACCCCATTTCGCTACCGTAATCCGCTTTAGCAATGATCGGGCGCGTGTGAAAATGAATGTGTTGAAGGAGCCCATCCAACCCAACCTACCACGAGATACTAAAGTCTAGATCTGATCAGATCAGAAGAACCACCGACCTCCACCATGCTTATTAGTTGTCCTGCCTTTGCCTTACCTTGCTAACGCAGCAAGCAAATCTTCACTCCATTCCACTCAACCCCGCTCAAGCGCGTGCAACGCCCCGTTCCGCACTCACTCCGACTCACCCATGGCCACTCACTCATATGGATTGATAGATGCTCGAGATCTTGAAATCGAGCTGGCCCCGTCACGGGACATCATTCTCATCCCGATTCCCCACAGGAACTAGACCGGACGGGTTAAGTTAGAAACTGACTGCACGTTGCCGTTACACTTGAAACTTACTAATTCACTTATTAACTTCACTTGCGCTTCTTTTTATCCTTACGATGTGTAAAAGGTGCAAAGTGTACTGTAGTGAGTGCTGTATCGGGATAATAATATTATACTTTGTGTAAAAATCCACTTCGCATTACTTGATTATTCACTTTGTGTCGTGGTCACGTTATTACATTATCGTGTCCGGGGGGTGAGTTTTGTATTAGAGTGCAAAATGACGGACGGCCGGCCGGCCGGGTGATGGATTAACTGAATTGCACTGAGGGGATGGAACTGACTGGACTCGACTGCCTGACGATGATGTGTGATATGTTTCCAGCATCAACTTCAAGAGCACCCTACCGCACAGTGTGATGCTCCTTTGTACCGTACTTGCCTAAATATTCACTTGACATCCCTCGTTCCAGGCAAACATAAGTTAGGATACTACCAACATCATCTACTCGTACATACCATACCGCAGACTAAATCATTACCCGGGTCCGTCCTTACATCCACCACCACCATCACTACCAAGACTGAAACTGAAAAAAGCAAAAGTAAAAGCAAAAGTAAAAGAAAGGGAGGAAGAAATCATTGAAACAATATCGCCCCTGACCAAGAGTAGTCGGGGATAGGATAGGATAATTGCATATCCTAGCTAATGTAGGGAGAGACCTCCTGAGGCACTAGTAAGGTAAGGTACAGCACAGAAACTTGTTTATCACCAACTCCACCAGCGGTGTCTGTACTGGTGCTCAGATATTCATTCATTCATTCAACCCGGGTGAGAACTCGGACAGTAATACCGTGGCCTACTACCAGTACCGTGGTCCTCACACCGTCCTCTTCATGAAAATTAGTCAGAACCGCACCACCACCACGACAAGCTCATACCAGTTCATCCCATATTCGCCCTCCAACATACTCGTACAGTAAGACAATAAACAGACAATTGCCAACACCACACCACATCACACCATATCCATTACACACCGCAAGCTAAGCTAAGCTATTGTATCAAATGCGAAGCCGAACCTACGATACAAGCTTCGTGCTGCACTGTCCAAGTACTAGCACCGTACCTCGGCCTTAACTAACCCCCAGTACAAAAAGCAAAGAAAGGCAGCAAAAAAAAAAAAAATCTATTTCAGAACTACTGTACCACAGCGCAGCTAGCTAGCTACTAGCGTCAAACCCTCCATAGTCCCCGTACTGTAGTCTGCAACCATCGTGGAAAAAAAAAAAAAAATCCAGCCCGCTCCAATCCAACCCCCCAACCCAACCCAACCGCCGTTTCCTCAATACTCTTCATACCTACCTTACCGCAGATGTGGTCCAGGAAATTATATACTATATACCCCAAAAATCTCAGCCCTCCGTTACGGTAGTTAGTACCAGTCTCGTGGGGTGAAGCTAGCTATGGTAGCCAGCTCCAACAAACAAAAACCCAACCCAACCCAACAAAGTATATTGCCAGATATAGAAAGTATAGCAGGCAACAAGCATACAGAATGACAAACCTACGGTTCCGTGCGGTTGGAACGATGATTCGGGGTTTTGCTTACGGTGCTCCGATGCAGTGCAGTACAAGTTGAATACGGTAAGTTAGACTAGGGATATACGGTATATATTTTTTTTCCTTTTTTTTGCGGAGGCCGCGGTAGGCCGTCGTTATTTGTGCCCGCTGTGATTCATCGTATTGAACGAGCACTTTGCGGATAAGAAGAAGAAACGTTCTGGATTCAGCTTTTGTTGACTGTTGTGTTGGGGGGGGGGGTGTACTGTACGTTATGCTTCTTGTTCAACCTCGAAGCCGAGGCTTACAAGTATACCTACCTACCTATTACCAAACCACCGGAACCCCAAATATCATGGGAATCAACAAAAATGAAACCAAAAAAAAAAAAAAAAAAAAAAAAAAAAAAAAGCGGCGCAGTAAACATGTTGGTTAGCTAGCTAGTTCGCCGTCATATATATATATATATTTCCGTTGGGAATTTCATTTTCCTCCCGTTATTATACTGTACCAACGGCAGCGCCAATATTGGGGGGAGAAAAAGGGGGGGGGTTAACCTGAAAGTTACCGGATTGTTGAACTTTCTCCCATCTCAGGATACAACAAACGTTATGAAAATACGATTATAATATTATTCAGATTGGGGCAAACTTAGTACACTACCGACAACTTGGTTCGAATCACCAACAATTCATTCACACACACACACACCGGTAAAACTAACAGTAATAGTATGTAACACACTCACCAACCCCCCCCCCCCGCCCGCGCCAACTTTAAAATACAATATCAATATCAATATCAAATAATACCATCAACTTACGATAAGGTTACCAACTCCGAATTTTCTACAGTACAGTACTGTAGTGTAATTCAACGTCCATTCATTCAGTCCCTCCCTCCCTCCCGCCACAAACCAAAACAAAACAAAAAAAAAGTCACTCTCTGAAACACAAATTATCCAGACTACCGGTAAGTAAGCTAATAACAACAACAACAAGCCCATTTCGTTTCGAGAATAAAAGGATTGATTGACCCCCATTTGGGGTTCGGTTTTGCCAGAATGGGCGTTTCTTTGTTCATTCACCCAGGCGTCAAAGGTGAAATTCTGGGTATCGTAGTCATTCTCTTGATATTGTACTGTACTTCTCCAATGACAGCTTATCACTAAACGCTCAGAAACACACACATCGCCTTCCAAAAATATAATAATTATAATAGCCTCGGCCGACAAACTACCGTGTCGTACGGTGCCGTGAAAACTAGGTATAATAGCAATTTGGTCCTCTACGGGTACCCAATACAATACCATATCGAAACAAAAGATGGGCAGAAGGGAAGAAAAAAAGAAATTACCGTACTACACCATCTTACTTGTAGCACAGCCTACGACGGATGGACGTCCCAACACACTAATTCTGCAAAGTGGTTCTTCAGCTGAGCCTGACCTCTAACTTGGCTCTTTGTTTCTTCAGCAGCTTCAGCAGCATACGCAATGAATTGTATCTATAATTATACTTGTACAGTACTGTAGGCACTCGCCCGTCGTTTTCAAGCTCATGTTTCCATTTCACATTGCATAATTTCGTACCTCTGCTAGCCTTATTTCAATTATGTTTCAAAAAAACAAAAAGCCATACCGTAGATTGCCCATCAAACAACTCCCAGTCCGAATGGAAAAAAAGAAAGGAAGGAAGGAAGGAAATGAAATGAAATGGAAAAAAAAGAAAAATGATGCATCCACCCATGTCGTGAAGGAGATGAGATACCAGTGTAACAGAGAGAGGGGAGAAACATGCGATGAATGGATATATGAAAAAAAGGAATGAAAAAATGGGAAAACAAGGAAAGGTTTAGCTACGGCGCTGTATGATAGAGGTAATGAAAGCCATGATATTGGTACCGGTATTGACCACCTGGGCAATCATGCGCATAGTTCTAACAGCACCAGAGACAGCAAGCTGAAGATCACCAACAAAAAAAAAAAGCGAGACAAGGCTAATAAAAAAATAAAAAGGGATTGCCCTCCTTGTGCGTTACATGAGGGAGGTACAGTAGATAACCCATAAGGAAGGCTATGGTACGGCATGCCTATCATCGTACCCACTACCTTCTATTCGAGCCTGACGCTGCCGCAGCTCTAGCCCTTTCCCTTTCTTTCCCCCCCTCTCGCTCTCTCCCCCTTTGTACGTCGCTGTAATCCATAACCTTCCTGGTCCGGAATTGCTGAGCCCGTTTGTACTTGCAGTACAAGGAGATAAAGTCCTAAATTGAACACGTCTCGTCAGTAAAATAAAATAGCTTTCAGCACCTTGCGGTTTTGTGTCATGTGGGCCTCAAAGGGTCCAACGGGAAGGGAGGCGTATGAAAAAGCAAAATAGGGTGATATGGAAAGAAACAGTTGGGAACATTGAAATGATGGAACGTATAACACGATAAGTGTTCTATCACTCGTCATCGACTCTTGGCGGCATAGAAAAAGAAAAAAACACAACCGGTTGCCCACAGTTGCGGTTCGTGCTGCACCGAGGGTATGGATTTACTTTCTCCCAGTGAACCGGGTACCAACATTCGGGAAACCAACACCCGGAAACAGAACTGTGCAGGATTCCGAAATCGATGCAATGAAAAGCAAAACATAACATACCTTTAGCACCACGGCCATAAGCCCACCAACAACATTTCTCACGACACCCTCCGGAAGCAGCTTCCTTACAACGTCACCTCCCCAGGCTTTGGGCCACTTCCCAAGAACGTTCTCCCCTACCATCCTTGCAACACTTGGCCAAAGCAGTGCTCCTATGATCATGTTTGTGATGTTGCTTCCCTGAATGATAATGTTGTGATTCTCGAGATGAACCTCTCCATCCCACCTATTGCCGTTTACAGCAGCCTCCCCGCCTAATTCTCCGTTCTCTCCCGCCTGCCGGTTCCCTTGTTGGCCGTTAGCGTTCCCCTGCCTCCTCTGGTTATTAATGTTGTTCTGGTTGGCTGCCTGTCGGTTCTCGGCATTTTCTAGGGCATAAGCCGGAGTGACATCCTTAATCCAACGATCTTCGTATGGACTTATGAAACGGCTCCAGAGACTATTGTACGCCCCCCTTAAGTAGGGTAACACTGCTAGAGTGATAGCTGGTGATGGTGGAAACGACAAATAGAGTGGGTCGGAATGACAGAAAAAGATTAAAGGGAGAACCGGAAGAGCAGATTCAAAGGTGCGGGTACGAGATGCTACAAGCACGAATGGAATAAGAGGAAGACCAATACCGAGACCTATTTTTGTACCGCATTAGTCAAGTTACATCTGATTATATATATTTATATATCACGGGAAATAAAAGATATAGACATACGCCATGTCCAAGCGAATTCGGAATTCCTTCCTAGCAGGATTTGGTTTGCATATGCGGGACCACAAACAGCATATATTGTATTCACACCTGCACAGAATGTTAGCAATTGCGCAACTCAAGTGATGAGACCCAAGATATATTACCATAAACCGTACACCCAACAAACACCACCGAACCAACACCTATGTATTTTTGTTAGCCCAATTGTTCCCGAACAATTCAATGCAATTTCCAGTGCACAAACCAGCAAGTAATAGAACGGGAACGGCCCTTCCAACAACTCTCGTAACCCCCTCAACAATGTCCAACACAAGGCTTCTCCGTTCTTTAAGTCTGATCTGGGTTTTGCATTGAGGACAAACAATTTTGCCCCCAGGGTTGTTGTTCTCGGGTCGTTGGAGATCCGCAATCCATTCGAGCAAACACGACTCATGAGCCACGAGGGTGCACTTGCACGGTGATTTCCAATCCCTCTTTGGTACCTCCTCCTCGGCCTCGCTAGTGTAGCAGATCCAGCAACGTTTTTCTTCCTCCTCTTCCTCCCTGAGCGATCGTGCCGGTGATCTGGACACCCGCGGAGATAACTGGATTAACGAAGTGTTTTGGATATCCGATTGAGACGTAGCCGACGCGGTGCTCGCGGGAGAGGCATTGTTACCGTTGACCGCGGTAGTGCCGGGAGCTGCTCGCCGAGGCTGCGAGACAGCACGTAGATTTGACATGTTTGTTTGTTGCTTTTGTCGGTGAGATTCAGGCGGAGGCGATGGTAAAGCGGGGGTATTAAGCGGAGAGGTACGGTATTGAAAATGGCTGGTGGATAGGAGTTCGTGTATTGGAAAGGGAGGGGTGCCAACCGTCAACACGTTGATTTTATTGTCCCAAAGTTTGTTGATGCAAGAGAGCTACGTTGCAGAGCCAAGTGATAAGATCGCGAGTGGCGAGAAGGCCAAAAAGTAATGGAACTGCGCAGGGTCTCCCTACACGGAAAGTTTGGAGGTGGCGCCTGAAGCTGACAGTTTCTCTTTAATAAAATTTAGCCCCATAACAACGCCATCGCCAAGCGTCACAGACACCTTTGGCCCAACCAGATCCAATCCGTTTATCTAATCAAACGGCGATCCAATATCAAATCTTCAACGGTCAACCCGCCAAATATTGGGTGGACAAACTCCACCATGCTTCCGGCAAGAACCCTTCTGATACAAAGAGTTTACAAGGCCAAAAAGCCATGGCCTCCCGACTTCTCACTTCTCTCTCAAAAACACCAATTTCGACTTGAACGACGGTACCGAAGACGGATGAAATTGAAGTTTGCACGGCCGCGGTTAATGAAGACTATCAAATTGGCGCAAGGAGTAATTATTAGCAGTTAGTCAAATCACTCCTACCTGTGTTCTGGCTTTGTCTTAGGATGCCATATTGTTCTTTTAAGTATTTATACGGCAGCTAACAGTTTTTGGTTGAATGGGATAGCTGTGGTACTCTGGGGGCTATTTATCAATAACTGGGGGGAGCGTGGTAATAAGCCGGTTCAACCTGTAAGCCTATTTCCAATGCGAGAATCTCGACAATCTTGGTCCTCTCTAATGTTTCTGGTTATGGTTTCATCAGCTCCGTGATTGGGTTTCTGATTTGAGGAAATCTTTCTGGAGTACACCCTCACGTCCCGAACTTTCTAAACAACCTCGTAATCCTTCATCCCCTGGAAGCATCTGAAGCAGCTGGCCGATGAGGTTAGCTGAGGACAGGTTGGGGATGGGTTGAAGGTGAAGTGGATATCCGGTATAAAAAAAGCGCTTTCAACATCAAAGAGATTTTGGGCAATACGGGTATGGCACCGGTGTACAAGGTGTATTACTATGTTTGGCACCATATTCACCCTAGAAGTTAGGGATTTGTGCAATACAATCATTTGTTTCTTGTATGTTAGTTTCCTGTATATATCAAAATTTCCCAACTCTATCCCAGGCTCCCACGGCCCAAAGAATGAACATATCACAAGAAACTACGAAATTTGACATAAACACAACACCCCAATCAAGTACCATATACTCAATTAGACGCAGTCCAAGCAAATGATACCATCACAAAGTTTGAACAATTCAACCGGGACCTCCATCCTTTTTTTTTTTTAATACTTCCTCCTCCATTTTGATATTCCGCTTTATCCAGCGCTCACTGTACAGCAATTCTATATCCCAATCCCTCAACATGGAAGTGACCCCCCCCCCCCCACAAAGAACCCCCTAAACCTAATGTTTAGTACTCTCCTCAGTGCCAAAGTTGGCCTCCTCCTCGAACCAATCCTCCTCCTTAGCCTCAAGACCGGGCTCAGAACTCTGCCCTTCAATCTCCACCTCCTGAGCCTCGTAGGCCTTCAATTCCTGCGCGAGCGAGGCCTCAGCGGCCTCGGGGCTTTGCGGGGCAGCCGGAGCAACCCATTTCTTTACTTGGCCTTCGCTATCACTCGCTTTGGCTGGGGCGGGCTTGTAGGCTTTTAGTGCTGTGAGGTACATGTCCTGGACTATATCCGCTTTTCAAGGAAAAAAAACCACCGTTAGCACTCAGAAGGGGAGATATCGAGTAGTGGAGGTTGGGGGGAGTTGGGGGGGGGAGGGGGGAAACCTTTACGAGGGGCAGTTGGGACGATAAAAGTCCGGAGGGGCTGCTGCTGGCGGGCCAGACAGCGGGTGAGGGAAGTGCGCTGTTTGTCGTAACAATTGATGATTAGCGTTAGAAGATTGTTTATTTATCGACGTAAGGAGAACGGAGGGGTTACCGAAACTCGGAGAGATTGTGCCAACATGATTGCGTCCAGTGGATGGATGAGTGGAGTGTGTTCGATGATGATGAAGACTACCGTAGAGTTCCGGTTGATGAAACGGGGATTCGGGTGTTTGGGAGTGTGCAGATTAGTCATGGTTCTTGGCGGTGTTTTCGTCACAGATTATCACCCCGGTGTTAGGGATGGGAAAAAGCCAATTATGTTCAAGATCATGATAGAAGATAGTGAATTCTCCCTATGATATAACTCCTCGATTCGGCACTGAACCTTTTGAAGGACCTACATCCATTAATCTACAAAACTCAATATTGCGCATAGTTTAATGCGAAAAATACGATAGTCTGAAGATACATGGATACCAGAGCCTATGCTATGTAACTTTGAGTGGCTGACTTGATATTCCCAATCGGGACCTTGTATAATTTTTTTAAGCCCAAGCGTTACAAGTCGTGAGCTCTAGCTTTGTCAAACAAAAATTTATACCGAGTGAGCCAGCATGATCACACCCACAGCCCCACCATTAGACCTGCTATATTCTCTCTGTAGTAACAGTTTGTTTTTAAATTGGCTCAGAGCAAGCACCAATAGTAAAAATACCATCTGCTTGCATCCACTAAGCCATACAAACCACCACACAAACTACCACCTGTCCATTTTCCAAACCTCATTCTTACCACCTCCCCCTACCTAGCAACCACAAAACAGTAGATAGTCTCAGCCATAATAATATGAACAAAAAAAACATCAATTACCACCTATCATAAGATGAGTTATGTTAAACCTCCCATTCCTCTCTTCCCCAACCCCTCGTTTCCTCCATCGGCAAGATCAGCCAGCCAACGAACCAAATGAAAAAATCACCAACTCCAACCCGCCCATAATAGATACACAGAATAGAAAAGAAGGAAAGGAAAGAAAGTTCATCCCCCCTCCACCCCAGTGAATAAAGCAAGCATGAGAAGGAAAATAGAGACAGAATAAGGAAATTGCATGGTTAAAGGAAGGGTGAAAAAAACTCCAACCGCCGATTAATAAGTATTAGGGCCGAACCGGGGGTAAAAAAATTATGAGCGGATAGTTTTTTTTTGGTAGCGTTGGGTTCAGCGGTTTTTCTTGATTGTGTAGGCGAGTATGTGGAGGCAGTTGATTCTATGAGAGAAAGATGGGGGGGGAATGAATAGCAAAGTATGATAGAAATAAGGCGGAAGCCATGAAAGAGCAAAGACTACCCCCGCACCATCCTTTCACTCTTCCCAAGAAAAAGAGTAAGAAGGGGATAGTGCGGGAGGTAGAAATACCTAGTCATCCAATTCTCCTTCTTCGAGCTCACCACTCTCGGTTTTCTCAAGTGGGGGCGGGGGCGGATGTGCCCTTTCTTTCCCCCTCATCGAAGAGTCGTTTTCAGGAAATTCAACCCCATTTCCGACCGATTCCCCATGAAGTTTGAGCTTCTTCTTTACAGCCTCTTCGGATATTTCCCCGTTGGTTCTGCTTTGATCCCTCATTCTTTTCCCGCCCTCACTGCCAGATCTGCTCTCGGTTCTGCTTCTAGAAACGCTCTCCGCCGGGGGACTCGAATCACTGACAGCACGGGCTCTTGTCCGGGTAGTCTCCACTCCGTTTTCCGGGGTCGTAACGTAACGGACGCCGTCTTCGCCTCGGAGAGGATTTTTCCTGAACGTTGTACCTACATTAGTTCCATCCGGAGGTTGGCTGAGAAAATAGAGGATAAGAAAGAAGAAATCCTGCAACAGGGTTTCGCTCTAGGATTTTTCTGTACTCACTCGTAAACCATTGCCATATAATTGCAAGCTCTCTTAATATCCTTAATGAAGATTCCAATGACCTCCCACCAAGGCTTTCCATCCTGATCCGGGAATTCCGTTCCACAATGCTTCGCAGCACAGTATAATGCCGCAGCTGCAATGGTTTTGCTAGGGTAGAGCAGGCACAACATCGTAAGAGTCGAGTCGTTTATGAAGGTCCAGGCGGTGCGAATAAGTGGTCTTGTCTGGACGCCTAGCTTGTTCGTATATTGTAGGAGTAGGTTGTATGGAGCTTCGACAGAGAGGTCGAAACAAATTGACTCAAGGAGGTAGTCTTCTTTGGTCAATATGCAATCCTTCCATTTCCAAAATTCTTTATCGTCCCGGTGTACCTCAAGGGTGTGGTTTTTCTGGGCAGCCCGTACACAAGCAGCGACAAGCTCGCCGAATTTTCGCATGTTCTCCTCGACCTTGGTCGCTACGAATAGGGCTGTTGCAGCGGTTTCCTAGATAAAGAACAAAGGTTAGCGAGGCTCCCCAGCAAACAGCTCAGCGAGCGAGGATGGGAGATGGGAAAAAGGAAGACGAACATAATAATGATGTTTCTTGAGAGAATTCTGCATATAAAACCTATGCAAAAACACTGACGCCGTTGCCAATGTTAACTGTGGAAGCTTGAGTTGAATACCCATTTGCAGTATAAAATTGCATCCCTTCCCCCGCTGCTCCCGCTCTACCTCCGGCGGGATACCATCTAGAACGGAGGGGGTTCTCAGAAGCTCCTCCTCAGTGAAAATCCACTGAGCATCCGTATTCTGTCTTTCCGACATTTCTGGGTAAGGATTTCCGAGGTGAGTGATGAGGGTGGTGGAGGGGTTGGAGTTGGAGGGAAAACGACGACCGGTCCTTTGGGGAACGGTCATGCAAGCGGGGAAGACAAGGTGACAACAAAATGTATGATGAGCTGAGTTTTCGCCGTCGGTGGATGGAGGGGTGGTGGAGGGGTGCGGACGATAAAAGAGGTTATTTTTTCTGAGCGAAGCGGTGGTCGTGGTCGTGATTAGGAAGAGAGAAGGATTTTGGTGATGATACGCGCGCTGCGCTTGGTGTAACAAACCATTCCACTGTAAGTTCCCAGGCCCGAACAAGGAGGCTCTGCGAGCGAGAAGTCCCTAAAACTGCAACCCACATCTACGGTACTTTACTTTACATCTACCGAATTACCGAATCAGAAATCCACACCATAAGATGCAAAATTATTGAGTTCAATAATCACAACGTAAACCTGTAATTTGCATCAGGGCGCGGAAAAAAATAATTATTCTACGGCAGGCAAAAAACTCATGTTAATTATTGACCGAGTTTGAGTGAGCATAATGCGATTCCACAACGATGGGAAAGCTTGAGCGCCTGAAGCTACGCATCTGCCGTATCAATTAGACAGCCTTCTGCAAAAACGATAGCTAAGCTTAAAACTAGGCAGCGAGTGACTTACGGTGACAGCGGACGTGTCTAAACCTCATTCATCCGAATTCTCTAACACGCAAAAGAGCTACGATCATATTCTGCGGTACTTGGATCTGTAAACTTCGGTACTGCGCTCCATCGATACATACAATAAGCATTGCGAGCATGATACCGCAATATCCACCACAAGAGCTTCGAAGAAGTACACTTGCGTCCACAAACCATGGGTAGAGAATGGAGGGGGGTGGTTAGCGGGATGCGGTGAGGAGGAGAGGAGGACGGAATTATTGTTAGGGGCAAAATTGAGGATGAGGGAAATGAGAGATAGGAGACGAAGAGAAAAATGTAACTTGATTTCTGAGATGCGACCCATTGTAAGTGGCATACCAGAAGTGAAGTCGGAGGGGGATTTTGAATTTGTTTTTGATAGTGTTTTTTGTCCGGCAGATACTTTAGTTAACTTTTAGTGCCGATGAATAGAGCCCTTAGGGGACGAAAAGTTTGGAAGAAAAAAAAAAAGTTTTCGTATCATAACATCCCAAGTATTTGTGGCGGTGTCTCGGTGGCAACGATGTACCGCATTTGTTGACTGTAAGTGATGGTTATTGTAAATCTCATCAACAATGGCGGGTGTGGTAAACTGCTGTTCATAAAGTTCTCATACCCCAGCGCGTATTTGTGGCAGTGTTGTGGCTGGTGAAAATGTACCATGGCAACGGAAGATCACCGGAAATCTCTTCCACAAAGTCACACTACAACGGGGACCAGAATGGCTCAAATCTTTTACCATTTAATATGACTTCCTCTTGCATCAATAACAGCCTGTAGCCTGAAAGGCATACTATCTACAAGCCTATCAATTTTAGCCTGATCAATAGCCTCCCATTCTTCTTCCATCACTTCCCATAATTGATCCTTACAATGTGGCCACTCATCAACATTCTTAGAAAATTGCTTCCAGAGTCTTTGCTTGAAAATGTGCCAAACATTCTCAATCAGATTAAGGTCCGGGGAGCATGCTAGAAGAGGAAGTTTCTGAATCCCAAAAGCTAAAGAAATTTCCTGATTTGGTCTTGCCCCATGCTATTTGGCATTATCCTCAATGACTTTAAGCCTCCTAATTGGCTTATCTAAAGAAAAAAGAAATGGTATAAGGTGTGAATCATATATCTCAGTAGTATACTGAGCTGAATTAAGTCCTAGATGGTCCTGGTCAGAGGTATGCTCAGCAGGCTTCCATTTTCTGACTCATAATAGAGGTGTTCGGCTTCCATGTATCACAGCAGCCCAGCAGCTCACACTAATTCTTCCAGACTTGAAACTTGGAACCAGGTGTTTTTACAATGGAGGACTTCCTGTAGGAATCTGGAAGTAATTTAGAAGGGGTCTTGGCAACTTTTTGTACTAAAATCTGGAAATGGTGTTCTTAGATTCCAGATCTGAAAAGAGTCTGAACCAGGGGGGTGGAGGAGGTGGTTCAGATCTAGGACCTTCGGAAATTTGGAAATTGAGAAATGATTGGGTAATAAATGTTCTGGACTATACTGAATTTGACGCAGTAGTATGATAATGATATCAGTATTCCAGTACAAATAAACTACTTAGCGAGGAGATAGCTGGACAGCTATCTACAACCCATCATCACTATCTCTCAGTCCTCATGAATCATGCTCTTCATAAGAGAATTCTCCTCTTTCTTATCATTTTGTATCAGAGTCTTGCAGAGCCACATAAGAGATGAAACTGTTTCTACCTTACCCGAAGTAATCTCAATCCATCTTCTCAGTCCAGAACAGCTTGGGAGTACCTCTATGACTCCAAGGATGATCGTGCATTTATTTTGACAATAGGTGTTGGAGTCTCTGTTTTTCACCAACTTTTGAACTCTGGATTCATGGCTGCTTGGAATACCTGACCAATCCCATGAGGTGATGTCGTAGGAAATGCAAGACCACGAGTTTGTCATCAATCCTTGACTTCGGCTGGTACCTTAGGACTCATTCTACACCATCTCAACTCAACAATGGCTAATTATAGCCTTCACCAGATCTTTGGCATAACCACGGCAGTTTGTTCAAGATATCGGAACTGGGCTCTATCGATTTTACAGGCGGTACTGCGGAAGTTCTACCAGGCACAAGTTACTTGGCCAACAAAACAACAGTGCCATGACTATTCCTCTTGTATCCAGCACCGTCACCCTCTCTTAGAACATGCTATTGGTTTTATTGATGGCTGTCATCTACCAATCACCACCGCAGCAAACAATGACCTACAAAATGCCTACAACAATGGTTGGTGTTCAGCACACTTTACCTCAAATATCTTTGTATTTGCTCCAGATGGTATGATTATTCATGCAACTATAAATACTCCAGGTAGTTGGCATGATATAGCTGTATCATGTGATCTCTTCACTAAGCTACTCCATAACACCAGAGAAATATTGGGTAATCGGGGATACGGCATTTCCTACCTCAAAAGACCTAGTTGGTCAGATAATCACTCCTCCAAAATCCAATTCCAACAGCTATCCTGGTGATACCGCAGCCTGTTATAGGTTCATTAAATTTAATGAACAACTTGTATCAGCATGACAGGCAGCTGAGTGGGGGATGCGATGCCTACAAGGTTCTTTTGGACGGTTAAAGCTACCAATGCCAGCACAAGATATGGGATATCGGTATCAACTACTCGAAGTATGTACACGACTACATAATCTCCGTACAAGGCTTGAAGGTATAAATCAAATCTGAACAGTATATGAGGGGAGCTGGCAAGGTAATGGAATATATACAGAGTTTAAAGAGTTATTATTTTCTGATATTAAGAAAAATGACAGAATTCACCATTACTATACTTTTGTACCTTAGCATTTCCTTATCTCATCTCTTTCCTTCACTCCTATTCTATTCTCCTCTGGTTTCTTTTCTATTCCATTCTCCATACCACTCTTTTGGTCTCTGTTCTCTTCTCCCCTTTTTCTCTTCTCTTCTTTCTTGCCCTTTTGTCTTCCTTGTTGGAAGTCTTGAGATGCTGCTCGGCATGCTCAGGTCATCATGATCCATATCACTGTTGCATCTTTATTCCTGTTGCATCCCTATTGCTGTCGCATCTCTATTACTGTCGCATCCCTATTGCTGTTGCATCCTATCGCTATCATTTATTTGTTTGGTCAGGCATGTACATGCGATCCATGTATCTGTCATTGGAAGCCATCGTTGAAAGCTGTCGGGCAAAAGCTATGAGCAGTGGAAGGATAGCAGGGGTGTGGGAAGCATAGCAGGGATCGGTAAGTGAGCATCGTGGTTGAGCATTATTTTGTGAGAGTTGAATAAGAGAGAACTTCCTCACTTATCCCTCTTATCATAGAGTCGTGTATTGTGCTTCAATCCTTGGCATTTATTGTTTCGCCATTTTACTGTTACGTTGTATAACCGTATATTCTTGCTTTAGCCTTCACCATTTAAAACTCCTTGTTGAATTACCTATGAGTATGCAATTTGGCAGATATGTAGTTATTGGGTTCATGGTTTTGAGGTGTGAGGTGGGTAGGCACAAGGTCATGAATTCTTGCTTTCATATCCTATCCAGCTAAGCATAGGATATAGGATTTTGATTTTGTTGATACCAATAGCTGTCAGTGTCAAGAGTCGGGTATTTGGTTTTATATTGTTTCTTTCTCACTGTATACTATTAGGTATATGGTAGTTGGCTGTTACGATCTGCTATATGATCTCTCCTTTCTTATATCTTACAACAGGCAACGAGTCTGTAATTAGCTTCCCTGGAAAGTATCTCTTACTTACCTTCTATTGTATTCTCTTTTCTTTGAGAATTCTTAATACTTATTATCGTACGCTTCATCTTAGATATTGTCCTCGGCAATACTAAGTCCTTATAGTGCTAATTAGTATTAGTTTTGTTCTTCTTCATGATTGATGTTCTTGTAAGTAAAGAGTTTAAAGGTGTTTTATTGATAACTTATAAGATAGGAAATAACTTAGGTGGTTGCGTGAAGAACTAACTATCAGGTCCTATTGACCTCCTTATATAGTTCTTCCAGCAACCCGCTTACAAATCAAATGAGTCACAACTGTGACTCATACACCCGCGTAACATATAACCTCATGACCATACTTGGTCATGCGCAAAAGTCTCATGACCTTAAAAGGGTCATGTGTGAAACCCTCATAACTCGTATAAATGAAGTTATGCCTCTTAATCCTCATGACTCATAGGCGCACCTATGAGTCAATGCTCAATATACCAATCAAATTCAAACATAAACAACTATGACTCATAACTGTGAGTCATGTGAGACCCTATGACTTGTATATGAGTCATAGTGTGAAACATAATATCATATGACTCAATTGAGTCATGTGCGAAACAAATAAAATACTTATGACATATAATTGTATGTCATGTGAAACCATTACAAACCATGCCGGGTTTGTAATACTAGCTCCCCTCTCCCTAAATCCTCAGTCCCTTGAGGATTCCTGATGGTACCCTTCATAGTACACATCTTTTCTTATGTTTCTGCGGCTGTGTGCCATATCACCCACAATTCTGCTGAACCTTTTTTCTTCCTCCTTCCTCGCATAGCATTCCCTTACTAGCTCTCTTTCTAGGGCACAGATCGTGATATTGTTGCCTGCTATCTCTCCTTTTGACTGTCTTTTATCTGCCTCCAGCTTTGCAATTTGCTCCTCCTTTTCCTTGACCTTTCTCTTCAAGGTTTCCTTCGTCTCGAAGGAATCAGTATGGGTTATCGTTGGACGCTCCTCCAACTGTTCTCCACCTTTCTTGACCCTAGGCTAAGATCTTTTGCCCCCCCTTCTCTTCATTTTTGTCCCTGAAAACTTTGCTTGCTTTGCCATTAAGAGGATGTTGTTGTCGCATGGCGACTGGGGTGGTGTACATAGAGTCGGTGACGTTTCTTCCCATGTCATCATGGGTGGATGGATTGGTGGTAGGGGGGTTCTGTGCTCCTTCAGCTAGTAATCGGCCCCTTCTTTTTCCGTAAAGTGTACTTGGCATCCATCGTCGAAGCAACCAGTCCAGTTTTTCTGGTTGTGTTTTTCTTGTTCGTGTGTAATTGGTGCGGATGCGGGGAGATCGGCTAGGTTGATCCAGTCCTTGTCACTCATTTGTTCCTCCTCTTTGACCAGGTTTCCCTGGATTTTTTCGGTGAAAGTGTTCGATTGCATGTTTGGCATTATTGAAATTCTCTGCTGGGTACCACTCTTGATCGTGTTGTGCAGAGTAACCAGTCCACTTGGCCCGGTATTGTAGTTTTCCGTAATGTAGTCTTGAATCTACTATTTGATCAAGTTTGTATTTGTCTTCTCCTTCTATCTTGAGAGGAGGAGGGGGAAGTTTCTTTTGTGAGTGTAGAGGATTGTCTGAATAAAGTTTGAGTTTGCTGATGTGGAAGACTGGATGTTTCGTTTTCATTGAGGCTGGGAGGTCTAGCTTATAAGCTTTTTCTCCAATTTTTTCGATGATCCTGTATGGTTCTATTTTATGATAATCCAGTTTCTTTGATGGCCTCGTAGTCTAGATATCTTTCATGATTAACCAGACTTTATCTCCTGCTTCCAGTCTTGGATTGGGTTTTCTGTGATGATTGTTGTTTTCCTTCATTTTATCTTGTGCCATTCGTATTTCTGTTTTGATGAGTCCGTGTAGTCGACTGATATCATCCTTTTCCCATATTCCTGGTAAACCTGTGTGTCCCATAGGTTCGTTGATGGGGTGATGTCCATAGTTTGCGTAGAAGGGTGTTGTCTTAATGACATCTTGTCTCGTGTTATTGTATGCAAACTCTGCAAATGATAGTCATCCTTCCCAATCTTGTTGGGAGTATTCCACATATGCCCTTAGGAATAGTTCCAGTGAGGCATTCGTTTGCTCTGTCTGACCATCCATTTGGGGGTAAAATACTGTGCTTATCTTCCTGGTAATGTTCAATCCTTTGGTCATCTCTTTCCATAGGTCCGATGTGAATATTGATCCTCTATCGCTGATGATATCTTTCGGTAATCCATGAAGTTTGAAAACATTTTTCATAAACAGTTGCGTAAATTGTTTGGTTTTCATATCCTTTCGACAGGGTATGAAATGAGCCATCTTGGTCAAGCGATCTACAACGACTCATATTGCATCATAGTTGTTTGATAGTGGCAAGTCTGTAATGAAATCCATACTGATGGATTTCCATAGTTTTTATTAGGCATATGGAATAGTCTACGCAGTGGATCATGTGATTCTAGGGATCGGTCATGTGTTCAAATCCCCGACATGACATAGTTATTTCTAGTTAATAAAACATTCTCGTATGAGATATTTTCTACCAACTAGATAATGACCTGAGCATCATGATCTAATAACACTGATGGGTAGTTATTATGCTGAGCCTCTTGCTTTGAAAGAAGTAGTGCCCCAAGAGGGCCTACTCAAGAATCGGTATGAGAGGTTTTCGCTGGACAAGCGATTGGCTTGATCCAGAGCAAAAAACCCTATATATCCGATGGACCTCATGATGCATCAATATGCAACACAATGGCCGCGCTCATTCATTAAAACTGATCACTTTATGTTTTGAGGCAGAACAATTGGTATAGTTGCCATTAGGGCAGCATACTCAAATTAAGTTCATATAGTGGAGAGATTGAAGACTACCTACAGGAGGAGTGTTCACACCCCCCAGAAACAATAGGAGTCTGAAGAGATCAAAGCTAAGCAAGGCAAATATTCTCAGGGTCAAAAGCATTCGCACTTTGGAAATTTAAGAGGTTTTCGACAGAGGTACTTAGATAGTATGGGAGTTGGTTGTAGCCTGCGATAACCCAGATGTGGAATATAAATATCGAGGTACTCCCAGCTATTATAAACATCAAGCAATGGAGAAGAGATCTTATTAATATATTTATTATCACTCTTGAAAAAACATTATTATACTTATTCTTTCCAGGCCTTTGGAAATACGAGCCTACCTTAACGATCTTCATTTTACCTTTACCTTACCTTATTTCAAGAAACATTATGGCCTAGACCTACCAGCCCTATCTATGGTGGGACTAACCTATAACAGTTTTTCTAGTATTTGTAGTGGTTGCAATAGTCCATAGGGTGTGTAACGACTTGATTTTGTCCGTTGACACATATCGCAGTTCTTGACATATTGCTTAACGTCTTGGCACATGCCTGGCCAATAGTATGTTCATTGTGTCAATTCAAATGTTTTGGCTGTTCCACTGTATCTGTTTTGTGGTGTGTTGTGATTCCTTCTTATCGCTTTGGTTCTTATTGGTTCGTCTTCTGGTAACCAGATTTTTCCTTCATATCACATGTATTCTTCCTTCCAGTCGCATGATCCTAGTGCCACTTTTGGGTATTCTTTATCCTTCCTTTCTATGGCTTTTCGAATATCTTGGAGCAACACATCCTGTGATGTCTTTTCTTTGATATTCTTTTCAGTTCCTTGGTCTTCTATCGTCCATAGTTCCATAGTATTGATTTCTTCTGAGCCCGAGGCATATCCTTCATCTACAAAGAATTGTTCTTTTGGTAACAGAATCCTTTGTCATTGCGTAATGCGATTGTCTCCTTCCGTTGGTATGTCATTTGTTCTTCTTGTGAGGGCATCCAGTTTTGCCCCTTCCTTGCCTGGTCGATATTCTATTTTGATATTGTATTGACTTAGCTCTTCGCTCCATCTTATTTGTCTTCCTTTCAAGGCCTTGGTAGTTGTAAATGGGACAAGGTTCTTGTGGTCCGTAAGGATCTTGACTGTATGAGAGCTTCCATGTGCATGTTTCCTCCGTTCCTTGAGGGCTTGCATGATTGTCAGGAGTTCTTTGTCATGTATGTCGTAGTTGCATTCTGCCTTGGTCATTGTTTTTGACCGGTAGGCTATTGGTTTCCATAACCCTTCCTTATCTTGTTGCGATATTATTCCAGAACAGACGTAATTAGATGCGTCAGTTTCAATCATAATAGGTGCCTCTGGGTCGATGTATCTTAGTATTGGGGTTGTGGTACGTTTTTCTTTAAGACCCTCGAAGGCCTTTTGCTCTTGCTCTCCCCATTCCCACTTTTGATTTTTCTTTGTTTTGTTGTATAGCAGTTTTGCTATCCTTCTGAATCCTTCTATGAACCGTTTGTAGAAGTTGCAGAACCCCACAAAGCTTTGTATGTCTTTGACTTTTTCTGGTATTATCCATACTTTTATGGCGTCTGTTTTGGTAGGGTCCATTCGTACTCCTTCAGAGTTGATGATGAATCCCAGATATTCAGTTTCTTCCTTGTGAAACTTGCATTTCGTGGGTTTTAGACAAACTCCAATTTCTTTGAGTTTTGCTAATGTCATGGCCATGTCCTTTCAGTATTGTTCCATAGTATCCGAATATACCAGGAGATCATCCAAATAGGCTATGCAGTTGGCATCTAGGTATTTGCTGAGTGCATTGTTGACCCATCGCTGGAAGGTTGCTGGTGCATTGGCTAATCCAAATGGCATGACCATATATTCATATAGTCCATATCATGTTCTGAATGCTGTTTTCCATTCATCCCCTTTGGCAATCCGTATATGTTGATATGCATTCTTGATATCGAGTTTGGTGAAATATTTTGCTGTTTGCAGTCGATCCAAGACTTCACTTATCAATGGTAACGGATATCAGTCCTTTTTTGAAACTATGTTTAGGCCTCTGTAGTCCACAGAGCCTTAAGCCCCCATCTTTTTTCTTAACAAAGAGTATGGGTGCTCCTGCTGATGAAGATGAAGGTCTTATCCATTATCTTTCTAGGTTCTTTTCCAAGTATTCCCTAAGTTCCTTAAGTTCTTCCCCCCTTAGGGGGTAGAGTTTCATGAATGGTGGTGGTGCTTCCATTTCTATCTTGTGGTCTGCTGTTCGATACAGCGGTAGTTCAGTCCTTTCTTTTTCTTCAAATATGTCTAAGAAGTTATGATACTCTTTAGGCACTATTTGTCTTAATATTTCTTTTCCACCCTTTCCTTTCTTTTGCAAGGCTAGCTCTGTACTGATCGTTGTAGCCACTAGCGTGAGTCTTGCATCATCCCATTTTAGGATTCCGGTGGTTTCTCCTCTTTTGTGCATTCTGCCGAATGCTTGTGCTGAGATAAAGGCTATTGATAGCTTTTTCTTGTCCTGAGATGGTTCTTCCTTTTGGTGATCTGTACTACCGAATCCTTGGTTGCCCCTTTCTGTGGGTTGAAGTTGTTGTACCTCCTTGAATGGTGTTGAGACTATTTTCTCAATAATTACCTTGGCGATCTTATCTCCTTTGTGGACTTCATAGTCCTTTTCTGACAGGTTTACCAATAGGACCTGAATTTCTCCTGTATAGTCTGCATCTATAACTCCAGCATTAATGGTAAGACTATTTTTGCTTGCCAAACCACTTCTGGGTACGATGCAGCCATAGGTGTTCTTCGGAAGTCCCATCAAGATTCCTGTTCCAAGGAGCTTTTGTCCCCTGGCTGGGATTATTGCTTCTTTTATACTGAACAGGTCGCTTCCTGCAGCCTCTCATGAACCTTTTGTAGGTATCTTCACATCTTTTCTCAGCCTTTTGACCATAACCTCATAGTTTGGTCCTTCTTTAGTGCTGATCCTTAAAATCTGACTTTTCAGATTTTCCTGAGTTGCTTCCTTTTCAGGTACTGCATATACCGTTCGGGAGGCATCAAGGCATACTGCCTTACACCTGTTACTATTGAAGGTGATTTCTTCTTTTCGCCAGTCAATCCTTGGGTTGTGATCTCTCAACCATGTCATGCTAAGAATGACTTCATGTTTGACAAGGTTGACCACTAGGAAAGTTGCTTTCTCTTTGTGGCTTCCGATATCCATAGGGATTTCTGTGACATGAGTGATTGGTCCTGCATCCGATACAGTTCCATTTACCATGTATATATCTCTTGGTTTTTCGATTTTTGTCAGGGGTAATTGATGGCTTAAAGTGAAGTTGCGGTCTATAAAATCTTCAGTTGCCCCTGAATCTATCATTGCATTTGTCGATATCTGTTGTTGCTTGTTGTGGAGTTGTATTTTGACCATAATGTGGTCTGACTTGAGATTCCTTAATTCATTATCGGTTATCGTGGTGTTGAGGTGTGCGATTTTGATGGTTTTCATTTCATCATCCCCTGGCCCTTCATTTCCTGAGGACGTTTTTTTTCTTTTGATAGGTTTCATTCTGTTGTCCCCAGGACCACCTATTCCTGGGGACTTTCATCATTTAAAGTCTCTTCTTGCTCTTTTTCCACATCTAGTTCTCGGATCTTTGGTCCCTTGATATTGGCCTTTTTAACTCAACAGTCTTTTGCCATGTGTTCCTTCCTTCCACACTGATAGCAAAATCCTTCTTTCGTGCGTTTTCTCCATTCTTCCTGGGGTAGTCTTTGGTACCTCCTTCGATTTGTAGTGTCTAGATCCATCGCATCTCCTCGTTGTGGTTCTTTAGGGGTTGTTTTGAATGTACCATTGTTGTTTCTTGGGGTATCCTGTGTTTTGTTGTCTTGGGTCCCTTTCTGAATATACTTTACCATGGCCATCTTGGTTTCCTTGGTGATTGCCCATCTTGTCAGTTGTTCCATATTCTGAAATACAGTTGTATCCATCCCCCAAGCAGTTGATAGTGTCGTGTCCATTCCTGCTAGTAGCCATTCCCCCTTTGTTGCTTCATCCAATTCGGCCTCAGTGGCCATCATTCTGAAACTGCTCCAATATTCCGTCACGGATCTGGTTCCTTGCCTTAATTTTTTAAGTTTCATTTGGGCTTCTCCTCTGGCATCGATGGCTCTAAATTGTTCCCTGATGGATGTCTGGAAGAGTTCCCAAGATCCATCCCATGGTTGTGCTATGCTTCCTTCTACATAAGGTGTAATCCAATTGGCTGCATCTCCTCTTAGCAGGCTTGTCTTGTATACTATTTTGTCCATGTCGTGATTTTCGTGCCAACCTATGGCTTGGAAGTATATTCTTAGTTTAGCTAGCCATGTCCGTAGTTTGCTTCAGTCTCCCTCAAAGGTTTCCGGTTTTTCTGTTTTAGGTCTCCTTTCTGCTTGTAATCCTGCTAGGATTTGCGTTAGTTGTTCTGCTGTTAGTACCATGGGTAATACTTGGCCTTGTTCTCCTCCTCCTTGTTCTTCTTTTTGCCCCTCATTCCCTTGTGGGGGGTTCATCTGTTCGTCTTCTGCCACATCGGCTATTGTTGTCATTGGGTGTTGCTTTGAGATGCAACCAAATGTTACGATCTGCTATATGATCTCTCCTTTCTTATATCTTGCAACAGGCAACGAGTCTGTAGTTAGCTTTCCTGGAAAGTATCTCTTACTTACCTTCTATTGTATTCTCTTTTCTTTGAGAATTCTTAATACTTATTATTGTACGCTACGTCTTAGATATTGTCTTTGGCAATATTAAGTCCTTATAACGCTAATTAGTATTAGTTCTGTTCTTCTTTGTGATTGATGTTCTTGTAAGTAAAGAGTGTAAAGGTCTTTTATTGATAACTTATAAGATAGGAAATAACTTAGGTGGTTGTGTGAAGAACTAACTATCAGGTCCTACTGACCTCCTTATATAGTTCTTCCAGCAACTCGCTTACAAATCAAATGAGTCACAACTGTGACTCATACACTTGCATAACATATAACCTCATGACTATACTTGGTCATGCACAAAAGTCTCATGACCTTAAAAGGGTCATGTGTGAAACCCTCATAACTCGTATAAACGAAGTTATGCCTCTTAATCCTCATGACTCATAGGCACACCTATGAGTCAATGCTCAATATACCAATCAAATTCAAACATAAACAACTATGACTCACAACTGTGAGTCATGTGAGATCCTATGACTCGTATATGAGTCATAGTGTGAAACATAATATCATATGACTCAATTGAGTCATGTGCAAAACAAATAAAATACTTATGACATATAATTATATGTCATGTGAAACCATTACAAACTATGCCGGGTTTGTAATATTGGCATAAGCTTGAGGGATCATGGCAGATCATAAGATATGAGGATGGTTCTTAATTGTTTGAGATCAACAATAGATACATGATTTATTTATGGATCCATATAATTTCCTCTCATAAACTCCGATTTTCATCCTCCAACTGGTAAGACCTTTGCTCCAAATGGTCATACCATGATTCCAACCTATCATACCTGGCTTTGCATTTTTCCAATGCTACTCGCATCACCTGGATAGCCTCAAAGTCACTATCCCTTTTTCCTGTATCTTTTTCAATTGCTGTTACCATTTGGGAAAGCAGGTGATTTGCATTTATTGCGGTTGTTGGCTGTTGATGGGTATGGTGTTCAATTGACATTCTGACTTTTGGTGACTTTTCTGGTATTCCTGGCAATTGTGTAGACCTTTTTTCCCCCTCTTCCCAGTACTATTGACATGAATAATTAGCTTGGTTCTCTTTTCTTTTTGGAAAATCCAGTTAGAAATAATATGTAAACCCACATGTGCTTTATTCCTGGTATAAGGTGGTTCTTCCTGTTCACACTGAACCTCAAGCAGGTATTCATCTTCACCCACTATAGCACTCAGGCTGCTATTGCCTTCTCCTAATTTATAATTAGTTTCTTTCTGACCTTACTGCTAATACACTAATTTGAATAATTACACATACCAGTATCACCAAGCATATCAATCTCTTGATCATCCTTATCCTCATTCTCCCCACTGTCGTAGTTATCCTCAATACTCCCCATTTGAAGCAAGCCATCAATTTCTTGCCTTATTAGTTTAACCTCATGAAGCTCCCAGCTAAGCTGTGGATCTCCAGTTGGCTTTGAAAGCCCCTCCCAAACCTTGTCTGTATAATACTTTTTTAAGAAATCTCTATCTCTTTCCTTCCACTTCTCACTCCAAGATATTATATTATACTCATTTGAAACTTGCTCCCACTTGTTTGCTCTAAATGGTTTGACCCACTGAATTACTGACAATGCCCTTCTCCTATCACCTTCGGTAAAATTCTGGGAACCAGTTGCTCTCCCTCCTCTTGGTTTTTTATTTTTTCTATTTTCTGGTAAAGTCTGAAATAAGGAGCCTATATTCATATTATTACCAGGAACTATAGCTCCTGGAGAGAGAGCTTACCTTGTTGCATAGCAGGTGATGATGATAAGGATGCCGAGCCATATTGCGAAGATAATTGGTCTGCAGTACCTACACCAGAAAATGCCAGTGCTGTCTCCAACTCTGATACTGCCAGAGGAAACTATTTAACTTTTATAAGCTTTAAATATTCATATTTTGTCTCTTTGATCTTGACTTACCTTCTGCTTTTGAGACATTCATTCTTCACTCAGGCTTTTTATTACTTATAGTTCTTTTTCTTTAAGCAGTAACATGTACTCAGAGGTGTGGATGTACTTGGAGGTGTGGAGGTGGTTGAGAGAGCCTTCTCAGCTATCAGGTATCATGTGTGGCAACAATCCGGTAGTTCAATAAATGCTGTATTCTTTTCGTCATCACTATCTCTCCTATTTCATAATTTTTGATATGCATCAAATTTCTTATAAAGTTTAGGAATTCACTCTTAAGCAATGCTATTCCTGTAATATTACCACTTGCACCATTTCTCCCTTATTCTTTATTATATTTACTTTATATTTACTTGTTTGGAAGAATCTGCATATTTTGAAACCATACCTTGCTATGGGAATAAGATTGTGTTCTAAACCATTTTCTAACTTTCAGATTTTTCCAGATTCCTACAGGAAGCCCTCCAATACCTCTTCTCTATCTCTTATCCTGACCTTCCTTCCTGGCTGATAGGTCCCACTATATTCAACCCAAGTCTCATCAAGCCAGACTACTGCATGCCAACAGGCTATAGTCTAGTGGACCCAGTGCCAACACCAGTACTTCCACCAGATCTTCATGAAACCATCCAGATAGGGCTTTTTCATGGCACTCTTAACTTGAAGCCAAGATTTCTAGCCACCTTGCTAGCTGTTGTTTGGTCAACATTCAGATCTTGCAGGCTCTCAGTAATCTCTCTCAAGGATGCCTAGGGGTTCTGTTCAATTTTGGCTTCAATTTGCTGCTTGAGCTCAGTGGTTTGCTTTGTAGGCCTTCCAGAGTGAGCAGTATCTTGGATGCTACCCTGTATTTGATACTGCTTAACAACCCCTTGAATGGTAGAAACAGGCACATTTTCATATTTTGCAATTCTCTTATATCCGAACCCTAGGTTGGAGAGAAGGGCAATATCGCGATTTGTCTTGTATCTTGTGGGAGTCATTCTGGTGCTCGTTGTAGTGTGACTTTGTGGAAGAGATTTCTGGTGATCTTCCATTGTCATGGTACATTTTCACCAGCCACAACACTGCCATGAATACGCGCTGGGGTATGAGAACTTTATGAACAGCAGTTTACATCGTTGCCACCAAGACACCGCCACAAATGCCTGGGGTGCTACGAGAACTTTGTGGATGCGAGTGTACGGTACAGTGTTAAGAAAACCGAAGTGAACCTGGGAGTCTGTACTGTACAGCTCATAGACCAGCTCACCCTCTGTTGATCACAATTGTCATCCCACTTTCGAGTTTCAACTTCACCCTCAAACACATTAAAACAACCCCCCACCAGGAAAAACGGTATGATACATACCGATACATATACGGACCCTTGATCGAAGAAACCCTAACCCCAATTATCCCCTCTCATCAGCCACTAGCGCAGCCACTCGCTCACCTTCGGAACTTCCCGACCACAAGAAGACAACATGACTTAAATCTTGGCAGCACCAAAACATCAAACATATCATACCTTAAGTTACCTTGTTACAGTATCGAGTCGAGTCCACAATCCATCATCATCACAATCGCCACCTTCAATACCACCCGCCATTCCCACACCTAAAAGAAATGGCAGCAAATAACGAACAATTCTACCTCCGCTACTACAGCGGTCACAGCGGTCGCTTCGGTCATGAATTCCTAGGTACGCTCACAACCACAACCACAACCATCAGCAACAGCAACAGCAACAGCAACCTTCCTTCATCCCAATTACATTAAACTTACCAGAGAGCTAACATACATCCCCCCTCCCGGGTACTTCCCACCCTCCAGAATTCGACTTTCGCGTCCTCGGCGATGGCAGGAGCGCAACGGCCCGCTATGCCAATAACTCGAATTACCGTAACGACTCGTTGATTCGGAAAGAGAGCAAGTTCTCCCCGACCCTTCTTCTTCCTCCTCCCCCCTCAGATACAGCGGCAGTAGATGCAGCAGATGCAGATGCACTTTTCTGGACAGGCACTGACGACGGTGTGGGGCGCTTGGTAGTGTGCGTGAGCTCTTTGATGATCAAGGAGATTAAGAGGATTATCAAGGAGAGTGAGATCATGAAGTATGTTTACTTCTTTCTTTTCTCTAGCTTTGGTTTACTAATGATGATGCCTTTTTTTCTTTTCTTCGCTGTTATTTAGGGAAGACGATAGTAAATGGCCGCAAAAGAATAAGGACGGACGCCAGGAGTTGGAGATTCGCCTGGGCAACGAACATATCTCGTTCGAAACGGCAAAGATAGGATCGCTCGTTGACGTCCAGGAGAGTGCTGATCCAGAGGGGCTACGTGTTTTCTACTACCTTGTTCAGGATTTGAAGGCGTTGGTGTTTTCGTTGATCAGCTTGCACTTTAAGGTATTTGGTTGTTTTAATGGTATTGATTATGATAGAGTGGTGATAGTGCTAACCACGGTGGGGGATTCTTACAGATCAAGCCTATCTAAGCTCGGGACAGCGGCGGAGAGAAAATGGGGGGTAGTAGAAGGGTTGTAATACTAGCGGGTTTTCCACTTTTGTCACGAAAAAATAATGCGATGCGTCTGCCGGGATGGCTATCTATATACCGTACTATACTTGCTCTTATATCTGTGATGGAAATACTGTATGACCGTAAAAAAGCCCCCCCATATATATACACTGGAAGCTATATACAACATGAAAGATAAACTCCCAAGGCACTCTACCAGACGAAACTTGATTCAAAGGGCCTTCAACACATCCTCCCTCTTGGAGTTAGAGATCACGAACCTGCTCATGAAGTCATCACGTGAGATGTACGCACCGCACAACCTTCTCTTCCCGTCAAACGCAGCCCTACCATGCAACACCCTCCAATTATCAAAGATAAGTGGTCTCCCGGGGACAAGCTGCTCCCGATACTCGCTCTCTCGGCGGTTAAGCACATCATTCCAAGCTCTAGTAGCTTCGTAAAACCTCTCTACATCCGCCGGATCATCCCATCTATCCATGGTAGTTCTATCATCATTATTCCACCGAACCATAATCAACTCCCCGTTGACGGGATGGTGGTTGAATACCGGGAACGGTGCGAAGGGCTGTATGCTCGAGTCGTGATTCCCCGAGCTATGTGAAGGAATACGCACGTTTGAGAGAACACGATATGCTGTAGGGTCTTCCTCGCGGAGTATTTTCGCGGCTCGGAAGCCGTCCACCAATATTGATTGCCCGCCCGAGCCCTCGGTGTGGGAAAGGAGGTGGAAGAGCTGGAGGCCAGCGGGGTCCGAGAAGTATGTCGTGTCTGTGTGAACGCCTAGTGCTAGGGTGGTGTAGGCGGTGTCTTTCTTGGAGAGGTCGGAGGTGAAGTCCCAGAATCCACCTGAGCACATATATATTGGTTAATACGGGGGGTTTTTTTTTCTTGCCTACAGGCTCTAAAGACGAAGGAGAGGATTTTATTACCATAGTGAGTATGTTTTATATGAGATATTCGTTGAATAAGCTCCTTTGTAGCTTCGGGAGTTACAGGAACGCCCTTCACATAACAGAAGCCATATTTACGCTATTTATCCCACAGTTAATACCGAAGAACGAACAAAGGGGGCCGTAAGGAGAATACCGGGATACCTACAATCTTTCTTGTCCATTCCCCAACCCCAGCATCAGACTCCATCACAGCTTCATACTCAACCTCCGGTGGCCGTTCGGCAATCTCTGAACCCCAAAATTTGAACCTAGGCCAGCATTTAGCACCCTTAAAATGCTTGTGTAATTGCGAGTGATAGGATGGGTTCATACTGGGGAGAAATATATCGCTCCAATCTCGGATTATAAGAGTGTAAATGCAGCCACTCCCAGGTATAAAAGCTCTTATGACCGTCGTTCTTCCCTTTGACAAACAAAACTCGTCACTTAAAATCCCAACTCCTACCCCTACCTACACATGTAGATGGAAAAACTCACATTTAATCTTCATCCCCTTCTCCTCCGCCTCTACCTTATCCGGCTGAATGTTCTTCGGAATCTAACCAATCCCCCCGCCATCAATTAGGTTCAACGGTTCCCCCCAACCTTGAAAATTCGAAACCCTCTCCGGGAAAACAAACTCACAGTAAAAGTATTCAATATCCTCTGCTTAGTCTCAGGATGGAAACATTCACTACACTGACAATGATCCCTCATCCAAATATGTTGACTAATAGCCTATTAGTTTTCCCTTCTCAATCACATTCTGCATGTTGCATCCACAGCAAACCCCCCCCCCCCCCAAGAAAAAAATGGTAGCCTTACAAATGCGAAGTCTTCCCTTCCTCCCATGGCACCAACGTCTTCTTCTCATCGAACGTGATTTTATGATGCTCACTCAATTTCGGTCTCGCATCTGCCTTCGTAACGTTATATGTTTTGAGCGGAAGGTCTGAGGTTGTTTTTAATTGCTTGCTAATGATACTGCTATTGCTTCCGCCGGTGCTGCCGGCAGATGAAGAGGAAGAGGAGGTAGTTTGCTCGTTGGACGGGGATGCGGCGGCGGCGACGACTGTTGCTGTCTGGGTAGTTTAGTGTGAGAGTGATTGGAGAATGGTAAATAATTATGATAACAATAATAGGTTTGTTTATACATTACTGCTATACCGTTTGGCAAATGCTTCTGCATGAAGCCATGAGGCTCTGTGGTAGTTGTGGTGGTGGTGTTGGCTGCAGGCGTTCCTGCTTGTATTTCTTCTTCCCGTTAGCTTCTGTAAAATAATTGCGGGGGACTGGAGGAAAAGAGCCGGGGAGAGGAGGGAGGGGGGGTATACGGGAGTGATCTAAGAATGCGTGTAATTGATCTATGTGTAGCCATTGCGTTCACCAGTGAGCGAATGTGTGTGTCTGAGAAGGCGGCTGGCTTTGTGGATCGCAGGAAAGTGAGGCGGGGAGCCGGTGCTTTTATTCCAATGCAGGTGGCAGGGTGATGAGGGGGGTTAAGTCCCGTTCTGTTGGGGTATAATAAGGAGGAGAGTGCCGAAGAGTGTTATAAATCCGATGATCTCAGGTGGGTTTTCGGACGATACTTGTGTTGTTCGAATGGGCTTGATCAGTGATCTTGAAGAGGACCCTTGTTGACTCGGCTTGTAATGATGATATACTTATGTCCAATTTGTTCGAATAGTAAATAGGGTATACTTATTAGTTTGTATAAAAATCAAGGTTGGCAAATCTAGTCAATTGTTCGTTTGGGAAACTGTGAAGTTTGACAACGCTGGTTTTTTTGGAGCTGTCCACCGCAAAGCAGAGGTTGCATCCAGCTCCAAATCCCCTGTTTCTTGGCACCTAGGGTGTCTGGATACATCCACCGCAAAGTCTCTATTGTGATGCTTTGACGCTTAGATTGCTTATTGATCAGTGCCCAGTTTCATTATCTTATCTCATCTTATCTTATCTCATCCCATCCCATCCCAGTGCTGACGAAGTCTCATTCGCACCCTCAAGTTGAGGACATATCGTGCTGGTAGTACTAAAACCTTGAGCCGTCACTCACTACCTAGTCAGCTCTATATACCAGCTCTTTCCGTCCAATCACCATGTCTAGATAGTCTGATCCTGGCGCAGTAGCTGTGAAGCACCAGAACCACTGGGGGACAACGTTCAAGTTCAGTAGAGATAAATCGCTGTATTGATTGGCAGTGTATGTCGTAATCAGAATAAAACGAGTGCGGAAAGGGCGTTCGATTCCATAGCGGGGGGGAAGGGGGTAGGTCGGGACGGGCTCATTACTCAACCGGGAGATTGTCAATAGCTCTTGGAGGTAGTGGGAAGTACTTCATTGAGCAGGCGCTATGGAGTGTGGTTTCGACCTGCGACGCAGTTCTAACGCGCGTGGGCGCTAGTGTATGGTTAAACCACCTCGTAGAGAAACCGGGAGTGGATGAATAGCAATTCGTAGGATTTCCGTTGCATTGTGACGCTACAATGGAGTGGTGGCCTTGCTCCTGGAACTGGGTGTGGATTTTCGCCGTGGAAGTTGTGGTGAGGGGTCTGTGTCGGTTTGATCGAGACTTGTGATTGGGTTATCCGGGGGTTGTAGTTAGCTATCTTTATACTCTTACTTTTCTACCCCTTGATGCGGTGGAAGATTCTTCTACATACATAATGGCATTTTGCAGTCGGCGGGCTTTTGAGGGGTGGTTATATTTCCTTTAGCCGGGGTAGTTCTATAAGCTACTGCTGTATGGTAATCTAATTGGGGGTGTTATATTGGGGTTGGATCGGGCCGTTCTTTAAGAAAAAGACATGGCTCACAGCTTTCTCACTGTTCTCAATGATAGAGTACAACACTCCGGAAACAGATAGCGGCGGCCGACATAACGCTGTGCGAGAAAAGAAAAGAACTATGTTAAATTTGGTATTCCAAGGAGCAGTAGTAAGTAGCCGAGTAAGGTTCATATAGGTCATACTATCAAATGTGAATTGGCTAAGAGGGTACTGGCGGCGGCTTTAAGTACACGTGATACACCATGGTATCTGGGGATTCACGAACGAAATGTTGGAATCAGCAATGAGACGAGTGACTTATTGTGATGGGTTTCTGCTATCATATCATAGCATGAGATGGGGGGGATATCTAGGGTAGTTATCTTATCCTGTGGGCTATGGGGTAATTTAGCTACTAGGATCTTATTATAAAAACTTGGATACTTGTATATTTAGGGCTCCGGACAAGTCATCGAGAGGATACATTCGCCAAAAGGGAAATCTTCAAGATCAAGCTTGCACTTTCTCCAACAAACAGACCCCACCTCCTGCAGCAGCAGCCTCACAGGACGACCCCCATCTCCAGCCACAATTTCCAACAATCAGGCGAACCCCCCCGAATCTACTGTATTCACATACCTCCCTTTCTCTATAACTTATATATACACCCCCCTACCCTCCCATCCCCTATCTTCCCAAATCGCCCCAATCACCCCCTCTTCCACTCATGATTCCACCCAATCTGTGCCGGCGTATCCGTCGGGATCCGAAACTCGACAATCGGATACCTAAAAATCGACTTTGCAACCGCCCTCTCGTACAGCCCCTGACTCGTAAGCCTCAATTCCTCGCAGGCATCCCTCATCTTATTGTACTGCCGCTCGAGTTCGTACCCCCGCTCCTTGCGCTGCGTCGCCTGGTAGAGTTTCCAGGCGCGATGGATCGTCCAGTGCCGCAGCATGCGCATCGTTCCGAAGCGGAGCGGGCGCGGGGTTTTGGGGTGGTAGAGGGAATAGCGGATTAATTCTGCCGGATGTTAATTAGTTGAAATTGAGATGGGGAGGAGGGGGGGACGAAAGACTTACTGATTCGGACGTCGGTCGGTGCGCCCTTCTTCGATTTGGACTTTTTCGCCATGCCGCGGGTGAAGGATGTGGGTACTTGGCCATTCCCGAGAGCGGTGGCGGCGCGGAGGGCTTGTAAATGGGCGGGTATTGAGAATTGAGGGAGTGAGAGGGTTGTAGAGCTTATTCGCAACATGTTTGGTTCGGTGGTGGTTTTTCGGGGGTGGTAGTGTTTCGTGGGGATTGTTTGGTGGGGTGTGAAGTGAACTTTAACTTTTTTGCCAAGCGTTTTGGCTTGGCGTTGTGGGATGGATTGGGGTTCGGTTTACCGAGATGGAGTTTGGTGCAGAATCTGGGATGATAACTACCGCTAGCATTCCGTTAGTCTAGTGAGTGAACTTCAATGGTAAGTTGGCGAGGGCTCTACAGGATATGAATGAGGATGACCTTCTACGGTAGTGAGTTTGACTGTATGAAGCAGGTCGCAAGCCAGAAAAACACCTTATTCCAGATCTTGACAAGGGGGAGGTTTAAGGATAAATTCATGCTTTAAGTTAAGCTAATTACTACAGCCAAATTTTCACAAGACAAGATGCAAAAATATATTCTTACTTGAATCTTAGATCTTCCTGATCTCTACGGTAGACAGTACGGTGCGTTACAGTGCCGGCATCTACGGTAGCAATAGTACCGACATCGATACAGCACAAACACTCACAAAATCTCACTCGAGCGGCCCGCTCCAACCCTCCCGAACCGGAGCAAAAAATATCGTCCTGTAAAAAAATACCCGTACTGGTATCCGAATACGGACCCGACCTGCCTCTTTCCTTCCTTTCTACCCAAACTGGTCTCAAAAAGGGCCAAGATATGATAATTTCCCGATGCAAATTAGCCTCAACTAATGTCAGCTCAGCGGCTTGGACCCCATTGTCGCACCGTGCGCCACCCCGCATGCAGCTACTTTGCTCAGGGGAAATCCTAGCAATGAATTTCTGGAAGGAGAAGTTTACTTTGAAGATTGTTTTGACGCGTTAATTGCTTGTGAGGTTGTTGTTCTATGGGGGGGTTTTGCTTTTGGGAGTGTGAAGGATGTTTGATTGATTGTCGGCTGTGTTGGTGCTGGTGCTGTATCATACTAGTGTCTGTTTTCATGAATCATGAGTGCCTGTTTGTAGAATGATTTTCGGTGATCGGGTACAAAGTACCGTGTAGGAGATTTTTCATAGTCTAGGGAATTGATAGGCGTTGGAGTAACAACAACAGCGGCTTTTTGGTAAGTTAAACTTGAATATATAAGATGCATTTCGTCTTCACGAACACCGGTACTCGATTTCTGACACAATTGAACAAATCCCGACATAGCTAACACCAGCAACCACGGCACCGAGATCTCTGCCACCTCGTGGGAACGATCCGAGACTTGGTGAGACACGAATTTAAAGGTTAAGTTAGCCAACTAACGCCAAATACCAAGACCACACCGTCACGAAGGGTACGAGTACAGACTTATCCCAATCAGGCCCATAATATAGGAGACCCATTCCATCCTCCCCCCAAGCCCAAAGTCCACAACCCAGAACTCCCTTAAAAACCCAAGCCCCCCCCCCCCCATCCCATACTCTCTTTCTCTCTATCCCACCCACACACATTCGTTCATTAATTCCGACCAACCAACCAACCACACACCACACTCTTTTTCAGTCCTTCCCTTTCAAACAAAAAAACAATAACAAAAATGCAATTCAAAGTCCTTACCCTCCTCACCACCCTCGTCGCTGTCGCCGCCGCAGGCGCTATCCCCGGACGCGGTGGAAGCGCGGAAGATAAAGCCATCAATGACTTCACCGAGAAGTGCAAGGGCAGTGGCCAGTCTGTGATCTGCTGTAACAAGACTAGCAGCAGTGTTTCCAAGGGCGCTTTGACTGGAAATCTTAATGGCGGGGATGTCGCTTGCAATAGCGTTCCTTCTTATGTTTTGGCTGGTATGTTGTGTCTTTTACGGGGGGAATGGGATGGGGGCTAATGAGAATTATAGGAACTCTTGCGCAAACTCAGGCTCAGTGCGGCGGTGGACTGGGTTGCTGTACCAGTGAGGCTGTTGAGGTATGAAAGATTTCTGGATTTTCGCTTCCCTTTTTTTGATTAGGGGTTTGGGTACTGATGGTTTTATAGAGCAGAATTGTCTCTGGGTGCTCTGGTTTCGCCGTCTAAGTTAATCGCTCGGCTCGCTGCGGTGCTTGGGATGTACAGTGTAGGAATGAGTGGTGAAGGGAGGAGGAAGTGGGATATTGGGGGAAAGAATTGTTCTATATCAGTATTTTAGTGTGGCATATTTAGTAATTTAATCTAATTGTACCAATAGGCAATTACTGTTTACCGAAAGTTTCCTTTATGTTTCGCGTCGCGGGTGCAGTTTTGCAACTAGAGTTATGAAGGTCATAAACAGTCACTCGGGAACAAAAACCATTCTCAACGGGCAAGCTTCATTACCATTCAATTCTTCCCCGCCTCCAAACAAAAAATACTATTTAACAACCATTATAACCATCACATCAAACAAACAAAATCAACAACACCTCTAACAACCCAATATGTATCCCACCAACCCCTAACCCAACTAAAACCCAAGCGCAGCATTAAACGCATCCGCAACACTCTGATCCCTAACACCAGCAGCCTGCACACCCGCCTCGGCCTGAGAGCAAGCGTCCAAAGCGTCCTGTCCAGCATCGCAGACATTGACCAAGGTGTCGCAAATGAAGTTGGCTGTGATAGCGGGGTTCAGGGCGCTCTGCTCCCCGCCAAAGTCGTTGTTGTCGCTGGGTAGGAATGTGAATTCGTCGGCGGGACGGCTTTGAAGTCCGCCTGCGAAAATCATGGTTGGGTCGGTGCAGGAGCCGAAGTCTAGCCCTAGGGAACCGATGCCGGTGGTGGTGTCGGTTGTAGAGTCGGTTCGGGTGTTAGTACCGTAGGGTGGACAGAGAGGGGAAGGGGAAGGGAGAGAGGAGGGAGGAGGGGGGTTTACCTGCAGCATTATTTCCTCCTGCAGCGGTATTGCACCCGCCAGTACTCGTCGCAGCAGCAGCTCCAGCATTTCCATTATTGTTATTATCCCCGTTGGCATTAGCATTAGCATTAGCATTATTACTACCTGCCGCAGCCGTAGCCGTCATAGTCCCCGCGCGAGCGCCAGCCAACGCAGCGTTAAACGCATCCGCCGCAGCCTGTCCCTACAATCCATTCGCCGCGGCTTGGCCAGCATTACAAGCTGCTACTGTTGCCGCCGAAGCCTTACATGCGCTTTGTAGCTGATTACATATGAAGCCTGAGGTGATATTGATGTTCAGTGCTGAGCCTTGGCTGAAGTCTGCCAGGTTTGCGGCTCGGAAGGAGGCTTCTGGGGATTTGTTAATTATTGTTTGGGGGAGGGAGAAGGGGGGGTTACGGTCATGGCCATTTAGACCCTCTTGGAAAACGATTGTGGTATCGCCGTAGCTACCGGTGTCTAGTGTTTGTCGCTTTGTATTTGAGGAGAGAGGTGCGGCGCTGACTGCCATTATGGCGATGGAGAGTAGAGCGAGGGTGAACTTCATTGTTGGAAATATGGAACAAGGGGTCTATCAAAGACGGGTGTATAAAAAAAAAAGAGTGAGTGTGGAAGGGGAAATGAGGGCGGCTGGATGATGTTAGTTCAAGATTTCTCCAGAGTTGGAAATGGGGAATGGCATACCTCTAGAAGAGAAGAGAAGGTAGAATGGAACTGAAAACTGGAAAGCAAAGAATGCACCGTGAGTTGGATGAAGAAGAAGCGATGTCTACTAACTTGGAGCAGGATTTTGAACTTTAAGTAGTAGGCACTTCCTAGCTCACACGGGCCCCTCCCTCCCTCTTTACACACATCAAGTATAATGGGACGCTCTGGATTAAGTTTATTGTGATAGTTAGAGTACTATAGCTTAGCTACTAAGTTACTTTCATTCTCCCCTTCCCTTCAACCAAAATACCAAAGCGTCTATCCCAAATCCCTTGTTTCACGCATACATATACGCCTACTTTACAAAACCTACTTACCTCTCCCATCCCCGGAACAACTCTCTACCTCCTCGCTCCCCGGGGTGAAGAATCCGACGCAAGCCCCGTAGAATTGAAACCAAAAACTTCTGAAAGCAATAGCCCTGCGAATATCTTAACCCACACCATCTTAGCTCGAATTTAGCCTACAATACATCCAACAACCAGGTTTATCAACAACCCAAACCCACCGCACCAGTGTTACATACATCGCATTTGCCCGTTGCTCACCCTCCCCCCTCGCGCGTGAGAAATACACGTTTTCGGGGGAGGGGATAGTCGGCGCTATAGAACAGTAATATTAGGGATGGGTCCTCCCCTTTTAGGGTTAGGGGTCCCCCCATCTCCTGCTGTTCTATGGACGAGGGGGGGAGCCCCCCCTCGAACCCCCTCCACGTGATTATATTGTATTATGCGAGGGGCTGTTTTGCCTTGAGTAGAGAAAGGGAGATCGTGCGGTGAGTTTAAGTATTCGCCTAAACTTGATTCCTACCGGGTATCTTTATGGTAGGTTTGGAAGAGTAATTAGGACATGCAAAAGGTAGGCTTTGTTTGATGGGGGTCAGAGATCTTGCTTTTGTGTAGTTTATGGTAGTTTGTTTAATGGTGGTTGTCCTACGGTAGGTAGGTGGGAGTGGGAGTATGAGGGGGGTCATGGCTTCTCACTCGGGGATAGTTTCTTCTAGCCTAGACTTTGCTATGCTGTGCTCAGCGGCGGAGGTGGAGGAGGCGGTTGGTTTGGCCTGGCTTGGGGATTTTGGATAGAGTGTTGGTCTGTGATTTTTGGTATGCTGTGGTATGCTGTGGGATGGGCTGCTGCATGCAGGATTGTGGAGACAGTCTCAGGTTCCTTGCGTGAGGTGCTGATTCCTGAAGTGATGATCGCGTCATACTAGTAGAGGTAATCAGATAGTGGACTCCAGATCTTGGTACGGGGCGAGAATGGACATAGAAGTTTTATGCTTAGGTTCTGTGGTAGCCCGGGTGGTAACTAAATCCTAAGCTTTTGCCTCTATGATCGCATGATATAATACTACATCGTAGGGTAAAATTTGCGTGCTACTGTATGCTCTCTTTAGAACTACGGCTCATGCAACAGCGGTAGATTTAACTTTTCTTGGCCTTTCGGAGGTTTAGCTCCGGTAGATTTCCCCTCTTTCAAGACCAGACAGCGTTACGTTCCACACGGCTCCCCCCGGCCGACTCCCCGCCCGCCCGTAGTGCTCATACTCATGCTTCGTCTCAGCTTCTGGAAGTGTCGTATCGGAAAATTTTCGGGTTTGTGATACCTGCATTTATAATAGTAGATAGGTTATTGCAGTAGGCTTAATTGCTTAATTCCAGACGAGCAAGATATAGATACTGAATAGTTTTGGAAAGTTTACTCGGAGGTGTTGGCGAGTTTTGTATTTAAGGAGTAATGCTCACTGTATAAACTCTAGACTGCATCATGGGGATTCGGATATTTTCTATTATTGATACTTCTGATCTGGGGTATTGGTTGTGTGGGAAATAGGGATGTACTTTCAAGTATCATACTCGCACTGGAGTGCGTATTGCACACAAACCTGTAGATTTTTGAGCCTGCTTTGGGGTTATCTTGTTTTACCCAAGGCGGTTTGTTGTGGCTTTGAGTTGCTCGGACATGGAGTATTACTCGAGGGAAAAAGGGTGTTACAGGTTAACACAGGATTGGCGATTGTCAGGAGTGATGATTCATGAATTAGGTTGAGTGGGGCGGGGGGTGGTTTATAATATGATGCATATTGTGGGTATAATAAGTTGAGGTGAATATTTCACAATGGGGGGCGGGAGTTATCTCGATAGGTATAGATAGAGTTAAAGTGTTATGCACAGAATTAACTACTACTATACACTAGTTTTGTGCTAAAAATGGCACTCTGTACCAGCAACTACAGTAGTTCGTTATATTATCATTTCCACAATTTTCACCCCTCTATCACAGCTTGCTTCTACCTCCCCTCCCACAATGCCTCCTCCAGCGGGATCCTCTCCACATCATCACCACCCTTACTCCCATCTCCCAATCCCTCAACCGGTTCTTTCCACCCCCACTTCTCCCTAAACCTTCCCTGGCCCACAAGCACATCTCCAATCTCATCCCCTAAGACCGGTAAAAACTTAAACGCATGTCCACTACCTCCACTAGCGATGAACAGCCCCTCATACTCCGGATGCCAAGTGACCAAAAAGTCTCCATCGGGGGTATCCGTATACCAACACACCCTAGTCTTCTCAAACGGCCTCTCGGAGAACTCAGGAACTATGCGCTTGAGCTTATCCCTCAGCGCATCTTCACCCTCCCTCGGAATCTCCTTTGGGAATAACGGTGTAGAGGAAGCATATCCTTGTGAGTGCCGGGCAACCTTCAGGGTTGGAGGAGATGTGTTCGGAGAGTGGATTATGAACGTCCCTGTCGTGAGGTTTAGGAGCACGGGTAGGTTTGCATAGCGGGTCGTTTCTTCTTGGGATAAAGTTATATAGGCTATAACCTGTCCCGAAGGCACCGCTCGACCATGTAATGGCACAAGACCGGGTGTCCATGCCCCAGTAGCGATAATCGTAACTCCCGCCGTGATTTCTCTCCCATCCGCAAGTTTCACTCCGAGGACTTTACCCCCCGAGAACACGAGTCCCGACACCTCCGCTGTTAAAAACTGGATGTTTTCTCGGGATTCAACTTCCGAGTACAATACCCGCATCGCGGCTTCTGCGTCGACCCAGCCGCTGTTCCAATTCACGTAGCCGGAGGTTCCGCTACAGCCCCCGGCCATGATACCTCGGATGTCCTTCTCGCCCGGGAGGCATTCTACTCCTCCCCCTGATTTCACGTTGTTGTAGGAGTCTTTGAGGTACTTGTTCTCGCCATCTGCGGTTACGACTAATCCAGTTTTGTGGAATGCTGGATGGCCAGCCCATTGCTTCAGGGCTTCCCGGCCTAGGGCTGAGTAGGCCGGATCTGCATAGTCTGCGCGGACGATGCGAGAGGAATCAATTGAGGCGGTATAGGGGCATGGGAAAGCATGCTTATCTATGACAAGGACTTTGGTAGAGGGGTATCGGTTTGAGAGTGCATGGGCAGTGGACACTAAAAGTAAGTTCTAAGGTTAGCTATGAGGATGAGTCAATGTAGGATAAATGCGTGGGGCCTACAGCCAAAGACTCCGCAGCCTACTATGATAATTGTCGACGGAGGGGTGAAGGTGGGAACCATTTTTGACAACTGCTTTGGAAGTTTTTGGTGGAAGGAAGGAATTGAGTGGAAGGAAAGGGGGGGTTATCTAAGGTGTGATATAGGGTTCTGGGTGAGTTGGAGTTGCTGTAGTATTGCCATTCGTGCAGCTACTGGGATTGCATTATTCCACATGCAGCAATTGTTATCTTTGGGAAGCACATAAAGGAGCAGTCTAACTCTTATCCATAAGGCATGAGACCCTGTGCTAACTACCTGCATTCTAATATTCTGAGTATCACGTTACATTGAAAAACTTAGACCAAAAAATACAATCAATTAACCACCAACCATCTAGCAGCGTAACCCTAGATATAACACAAGGAAGATAACATGAACTCCACCCATACAAGCACCAATTGGACAAAATCAATATTACTCCCTCACTCCTCATACCATCATGACAATCATTAAAGGAAACACGCCAGCATAAAAAAAGAACTATTGTCTAACTATCCAGAAGTGTGTCGTTACCCGCCAACTCTTCCTCTGCAAGATTTTCGTAGTTTTCTAAGCTTTCTTGGATGTGCACCTTAAACTTGATGACTTCATGAAGCATCTTGTCGACCTCTCCATGGAATTTTTCCCGGAGGGCATGGCAGGCGTGTTCCAATTGATCGCGCCTATAATCTGTTAGACTGGGGTTTTTTTTTAAAAAAAGAAATAGTGGGAGTTAGGAAACTTACTCAATGGTAACGCTTTGCATACGTTGCTCTAGAGCCAAGACGCCATTAGACATGTTTAATCTCATGCTTGCAAGCTCTTTCTCGAGCTTCTCAATTTCGGCATTTGATGCATTTCCCTCTGCTGCCATGGTTTCCTTGAGCTCTTGGTACTCGTCGACTGCGGTGCGGACTTTAGCGTGGAGGGTGTCGACCTCATCCCGTTTGTCTGCCAACGTCTCGACTATGCGATCAATCAACTCTTGGGTCTTGATAGCTTCGTCCTGGGCCTCGTGAATACGTGCTCCAATCTCTTGCCGGAGTCTATTGAGAGCTGGCTTAATATCATGCCGTAGATCGCGATTGAGTAGCTGGGCTGGCTGGTATCCGACCTCATCCGCGAGTAACTTGTTTTCAGGAGTTTGTGTTGGGAGAATGAGGAGCTCAAAGTCTTTTCCCTCAGCATTCCGAGATGACGAAGGAATGATGCCGATTTGATACGCCAGCGAATTGTATCTCGATACTGAGCGTTCAAGAGCTTCGAGTTTTGATGAGGTCTCGGATTCTCGCTCCGCCAGTTGGATCTTCGCTTCGGTGATTTTGGAAGAAATGAGAGAGAGGGATTTCGAAAGCTTTTCACGGTCGTTGTTCATGCGGTCTATATCCGCCGGCGTTAGGCCTTGTCTGTCAACGGCTTCTTGAAGACTTTGCTTTTCAGCTGTCAACTCTGCAAGTTCTCGCTCAACGGCCTCAATCTCTTCCTTGAGCTTTTGGTTGGATGCGGTGACCTTCGGTATGCGAAGTTCTAGGCGCTCAACGTAGGTAACGAACTTTTGTTTATCACCTTCGAGAAGAATTCGAGTTTCCTCTAACTTCTTGAGGGGATCGGCAGATTCGTCCATTTCTTCAAGCTGTTTCTTTAGCTGTTCGTTCTCTGATTCGAGCATTTCTAACTCCTCCTTATATCCCGATTGCCGGTCTTCAAAAGAGGCGGCCATCTCCTCCAAGAATTCATCATGGTCATCGTTCTCCACAAGCCATGCGGAGTAGCAGCGGGTAAGGTATCTGAAAATGATCCTTTCCGCCGCAATGTCCACACCTTCTGCCGCAGCTGCATCATCGAATTCCCCAGATTGGAAACGTTCCATAGTGACTGCCAACTCCATCATCCAGTGTAGGATCCCTAAGAACTGCGGCCACGAATTCATAGATCCAACTGCTGCTAGTTGCGATTTGGTGATTGTACTGGCATAGGGGTATCGTAGAGTTTTCAATATGGGTAAGACTTCATTTTCAATTGCTTTCTGAAAATTGTAGTTTGGGTCAAGTCTTTTGTATAGCCACTGGAAGACCATCGAGAAATCCTTCTGTGTAGGGCTCTTAAGGGAATTGGGACCGAGCGTATGCTTCATCTCTAGCTCAAACCCATTGTTGACGACGTACTCAAATATTTTAGCGGCAATTTCGTGTCGATATGCAGAGTCTTTGAGTGGCCTTGGATCTCTCTGTACAGTTGCGGATGCAGCACTACTGAAGAAGCTGTTCATCTGACTGAAGGCAGCCACCCCCATGGAAGAGCGGCGCATAACGCTACTGCGACGCTGGGACGGAGGAGGCTGGCTAGAGGGAGCATAGGACTTGCGCGCAGAGTACCTTGAGGGGTCTCGTTTTGCAGTTGACATAAGGTCTGGCTGGTTGTATGCCGGGCGAGCAGCGAGTGACATACGAGAATTTGATGGCCTAGAGTTGGAGTTTGATCGCTTCAACGCCGAAGCAGGCTGAGGGATACTAGAATTATACATGCTTGAGCTTGGTATTCCGCTGATGGTCTGGAAGATAGATTGTTAGACGGTTCATTGTGAATTTTGGTGGGAGAGGGGAAAATACTTCTCTGGGGCGTTTGAAAGCACTGAAAAGGTTTGGATCCTGCGACATCGCAGCTAGGGGGGAATGAGAATCTTATATGTGACTAGAAGTAATATGGTTCCGGTGTTGGAAGGAAATTTGTGCTGTGGTGTGGTGTGGTGTGCTGGGTATTGTTTTCTTTGTATGTCTATGATAGCGGTTGCGGTGGAGGGGGAAACAGATGAAGGTCAGGAAGTCGTGCATCAAAACAAACAACAACCTGGGTATCTTGAATAGCAACCAACACAAATATGAACAGAATACTCTTGATCCAATGTCAATCGAATTCTCTATATTCAATATAGTGAATTTTATCATGTTAACAAAGAACTCATGTATTATAGTGTTCACGTATCGCACGCGACCAGGTGTTTCGTTCATCCTCGGTCCAGACATGCGTGTGGACCGAAGACGGTAATCCAGAGCATCACGGCGTTCCACTCACTCTGTGTTCCTTCTCACTCACTCACTCACTCTCTCGCTTTCTCCTATCCATCCTTCTTCTAGCTTTCAACTCTACCTCAACATCTTCTGCCTCTATCCAATCCATCCTCACTTTTTCCGTTGAAGTTTCGGAAAGGAATTATACATATATCACGTCTTTAAACATGCGAGAAGATCTCATAAACTCTGCTGTAAGTTCTATCGTGTGAATTCGTTTTTTTAACTCGCGTTTTCTAACTCTACTCTAGGTTACTTGTATGCTGCCCAATCTTTCTCCATATCCATCGGAAATAAACTAACTCCTATCCACAGTTCTTTCTGACCCTGCCGTTGCTGCCGCGCCCCTCGAGAAACGGATAGCTTTTTTGAAATCGAAGAATTTGACCAAGGAGGAAGTCGATGCTGCTCTACTACGGGCTGGAGGGGCCCCTGGCCCTGTATCTACCAGTCTAGTACCATCGGGCACTTATCCTCCAGTTGTATCACCACCAGCGCCTGGATATAATACCGGTTACTATGCTCCTCAACAATATCAGCAGATTGCAGCGGGGTAGGTTCTTTTGATGCGCATGAATTTAAATGGGTAACTAATTCCGCTCAAGAGCTAGAGATCGTGATTGGCGTGATTGGTTCATCATGGCCACTGTCACAACCACCGTTGGATTCGGACTATACCACCTAGCGAAGCGATATGTAGCACCGATGATCTCACCCCCTACGCCGCCTCAACTGGAGACGGATAAAGCACTCATTGATGCAAAGTTCGCAGAAGCCTTCGACCTGTTAGATAACCTGAAGAACGATACGGCAGCGCTTAAGACTGCTGAGGAAGAGCGTAAGAATCGCGTAGATGCTGCCCTCGCTGAGGTGGAGAATGTCATTGAAGGTCTGAAGGAGGCTGGGAAGCGGCGTGAGGACGAGTCGAAGCGCGTCGGAGACGAGGTTCGTGGCTTAAGGGATTTGATCCCGAAGGCACTGGAGGGACAGAAGGAGTTACAAAAGAAATCTCTCGAAGATTTACAGACTGAGTTGAAGAGTTTGAAACAATTGGTCATGCACAGGACCGGTGCTGCTAGACCGAGCTTCTTGCCTAGTGGACCAAGTGGCACACCACCACTAGATCCGGGGAGCGTAACGGGAGGCGGTGGCCAGACACTAGGTAGTGCTGCACCGCAACCGGCTTTGGGCACAGGGGGTAATGCTCTTGGGGGTTTGCAGAGGAAGGAGGCTAGTGCGCTACCCTTTGGGAACAGACCCGCCATCCCCGCATGGCAGATGGCGGCCGCAGCAAAGTCATCCCCTACTGTACCAGTTGCGGGAGCTAGCAGTGGAGGGGAAGGTGCTGATGCCAGTTCAAGTTAATTTCTCTTAGTCCGATTACTTCCTTTTAATTTCATTTGTGTTATGCCAGTTTGTTGTTTGGGTGTTTGATTATGGGGAGGATAAAATGGGGCACTTGTAGCATATATTATATATCATTAAGCAGAAGTTGATAATATCATAACGAGATCTCTTTTCCGCCGTTACTATATTCATAAGATGGATTCAAAAGTCTAGTGTATCGTATATCCCCGGACGTGAGCGAGCATATCGAAATCTCAAAGAACTTCATCTCAGCCGGGTAACATACTGTAGAAAGACAAGCTGAGACAGCAAGGTTCAGCCTCCGAGGCTCGACTAAGATTTTTTTTAACAGTAAGTTAAGTTATTGTAGCAGCCAGCGACCAAGAAAGCTCTCATAATCATACAGGAAAGCATCACCGCTAAACCACGCGTACACCTATAACACTCACCCTTCCCCACGATCTCTACTACCAACCCTCCATCACTCTCGCTCACCACCACCAATAAGACAACAACAAACAAAAACAAGACGAAAAAAAAAAAAGAATCGTCATGGATTTCGCCCCCTACCAATCCGAGTCCCCAGAGGTCTCAAGGAACTTCACCCGGCCGACTTCCCCACCTGTACGATCCTCATATTCACCCCTCCCCACACCGCAGGTTCCCCCGCCAATATTACCCACGCACTCTTCGCCGTCGGGATGGGGTAGCGGCGGAGTAGGTCGGGAGACGATAAATCAGTTTGAGACGAGCTTGCCCATACGGTTTGTTTATCACCTTTCTTGGAGGAGATGATGGCGGCGGGGGAGAAGGTGTAGTAGGCTGATGGGGGGGATTTTAGGCTGGACTGGGAAGCTGTGATGGCATACGTGCTATTGCCGCCTGCTGGGGGTGTGTTATTGTTGATTTTGGAACATAAGAGTGATTATGTTAGGTACATTTTTACCCTAATTTTCTCTCTATCTCTTGAAGTTATGGGACGCGGGTTGCTAATGGAGAAGGGGGGGTTAGGTTTCATGCGTGGCAGAGTTCGCTTTTGTTTGCTTTCCTGGTGGTAAGTTTTCCCTTATTGGGGATGGATGAATGACTGGAGTAAGTGGTTAATAGTGGGGGTATGGTGGGCAGATCTTACACCTTATCTTTTCGTTCTCGGCGTTCTTGTCGTATTCTCTGTTAGTGGTGGATTTAGGCTTGATTGGGTATTTGGGGTTCCATGCCTATGTTGATGCGGATACTCTTGATAGGTATGCTTGGGGTTGTCCCTTGCTTTTGGAGGCTAGTTTGGGAGAAGGGTTGCTGACTGAATGTTGCTGGGGTATGATGATAGATGCGAAGTGCCCTTCTTTGGCCCCTTGGCCAGCTCGATTCTGGATGATGAGTAGGCGTCGCAAGGAGTTCTCGGTGATTAATGGTTATTTTTCTTTTCTGAAGGGTTTCAAATTTTGTTGTTTCCTAAACAGTAGCTATTTGTACAATATAGAAGTGTAGTGGCAGGGTTTTAATGTTTTACTGGGTTGGTAGCGATATGCTAGTAATATATCCATTTGATATTTGGGTTAGCTGGTAATCCCTATGAAGCCTTTTGTGGTGAATCCTGTGTGCGATTGAGGATTCTCTGGTTGTCATGACGAAGATTCGTGATCACGTGTGACCAAGGCATGTAGGAAAGGAATTGTATGGGAGGGTCCCTTACCTGTGAACCCTCATACGACATCAGCGAACTCGCGACAAACACGATACTATGCGTTCTCTTCGTTCTCACTTTCCCTTCGACAACATCTCCACCCTCCGTATTTACACATACCCTTGATATCACGGCCACTAGGACGGCGACACCCTGGACGGTAACCCCCTAATAGCTAATTAATGAAATGGTGCTTCACCCCATATCTCCCCTCCCTTCCACCCACCACTCTACCAAAGCTAACAGGAGCTTCTCACAAACAGTTCAACGGCCTCTTCCACCCCCTCCGCATCCTCCGCTCACGCCCGGCACAACGCGCCTACCTAACCACCCTCCTGTTGAGCATCTCAACCCTAGTCCTCCTCTTCATAGCCGTAATCTCCTACACCCTCTTCTACATCCACTACATACCACACATAGGCGTTCAAAAGCCCCTCCATCTACAATTCCCGATATCCCCCTCCAACCCATCCCATACCTCCCCCCACCTCCACCACCTCCACCATCACCACCACCACCACCACCATGGCCACGACCATCCAACGGGTATAATCTACTTTACCGGCGAAATCATCCCCCGACAGGAATACTCCGTCGCCTTACTCCTGCACCTCCCGCCCTCGCCCGAGAACCAGAATGCCGGGAATTTTATGGCTGAAATAACAATTTACTCTACTCCTCCCCCCACTTCTTCTTCTTCCCCGGGGACGGTAATAGCAACCGGCCGCCGAGGCGGCCTAATCCCCTGGCGTAGCCCGCTCACCCGCACCGCGCGCACGTTCCTACACCTCCCGCTCCTCCTCCTCTTATCGAATGCTAAAGAGGAGGAAGCCGTCCGTGTCGTGCTCCTGGAAAACGTAGTCTTTGACGAATCGGCTCGGCATGCCGTCGTTACGATCGAAAGTCGCTCGAGACTGGACGTGTATGAGGCGCAAGTGGAATTCCATGCGAAGCTCGCGGGGGTAAGGTGGGTTATGTATAGGTGGAGGGTACTTTGCTTTTTTCTGGGGAGTGGATTGTTTTTTGTGGTGGAGGTGGTGGCGATGGCACTGGTTTGGTGGGTGGTTTGGGGGTGGTTTGCTGTGGGTAGGGGGTCCGATGGTGGGAGATATGTTGGAGATGAGGAGGAAGAGGGTGCGGAAGGAGTTGATGCCGATGGCGCGGATGACCTTGGATTCGCGACGCCAGAGAGCTTGGAAGCTGATGGTGAAGATGAAGAGGACGACGGGGTTCTGTTAAAAAATGATGTCGGTGATTCCGGGATTGGAAGCTTGTCGGAGAGTTTGGGGACTACTGCTCGAGAGAAGCCGGCTTCTTATTCTGGTACTGGTGCGAGTGCGAGTGCGAGTGCGAGTGGGAGTGGGAGTGGGAGAAGGAGGACCAAGTTGGGGTGAGGTGAGGTGATAATTGGTGATGCTTGTTAATCAAGTTAATAGAGGGGTAATGCCAGGAGGGGGGGTAGCAGCTAGTCGAGTTTACAGGCGTTTTTTTTTGCTTGCGTGCTAAGCTGGTTGTTTGAGTACCTTATTTTAATTTGATAATGTATTTTTTTTCCCATTCTTGCTTTTTTGGGGGGGTTCGAGTGATGGGGTGTATGAATATTACAGAGTCAGAGTAGACGGGGGAGGAAGGAAGGTATTTGTATTAAGTTGTAAGAATATAAAACCCAAGCTGGTAAGACAAACTTTTAAAACCCGCAACACCATTACTACCAATCCGAACTATCCTTATGAAAACAAAAAATTACCGATTAATTAATCTTCATCCCCACCCTCCCCCCTCTCAATCTCCTCCATAATCCCCCTCCACCTCCTCGCAAACTCCCACACCGCTTCCTCGCCTTGAACCCCTGCCTCAACCACCTCCCTGGGCAACTTACTAGCGGAATAAGTCGCGGAATTAAATCCCCACGCCTCCGGATCATCAATTTCCACCAGTCTAACCTCCACCACTTCTTCCTCCTCCCTAAAATCCTGAGTGCGAAGCCGTAGCACCTCCCCCCAAGAAAACAACCTGGAATCAGTCCTTGGCGCAAAGGGGTTGATATCCACCAACCACACCTTCCTCCTGCGCCCATTACGAACAGTGGGCTCGACATAACAATCAAAGACAAAGTCCTCATCCGGGAAACTCTGTAAATGGTCTTCGAAAAAGTCCACGATAAGACTCCTGATCTCGCTGCGCAATTCTTGTAGGAAGGGGTAGTGGTTTAGGTCCCGTTGCGTGATTCCCAGGATGCGGCGGCCAGCGACGAACGTGCGGAATTCCAGAGCGGGGTTTATGGAAAAGTATTTGCGGAGGACGAGGTGGTAGGGTATGCTGCTGGGGTCAAGGGGAGAGGAAGGGCAGGTGTCGTCGAATGCGTGCTCGAGATCGTGCGTGATAAAGTCGCTGGACTTCAGCAATAGGTAGATTTCTGCCGGACTGCGGCATTCCAAGCTATGTGTTGCCGACATGAAGAGCGCGTCGGTTGGGGAGGACCAGTTTAGTTTTGGAGTTACGGAGCCGCCGAGACTTGCGATTGCTTGTTTTACCTGGGCGTGTAAAGCTGGGAATCTCCTCGTGGGGTTTCGGGCTTTGTCTTCTTCGTCCTCTTCGTCTTCCGCTCCTGGGGGGAAATTAGTGGGTGCGAGCATTTCCTCATCAGAGTCCTGGGAGGAAGAGGGAAGAGGGGCGTCTTCGTCGTCGTCGTCTGGGAGAATGATCCCATCTTCCCGCAGGTATGTTAGGAATTCCGGGGTTAGTGGGATTGTACGGGCCTCTGGGGTTATCGACTTGTAGCGTGTGTGCCATGAGGCGAAGGCGCAGTTTAGGATGTGGGATTTGTGGACGGGAGGGAAGATCTCGTGTAGGGTTTGGGGAGGTGTTAGGGGGTGGGTGTCTGGGTCTTGGTGGACCATTGTTTGTTTGTTGGTGGTGGTTGATGGATTGTTTGTTGATGGCGGGGGGTAGTATAAGTTGGATAGAGGTGGAGAGTGTTGAATGGGAGTGGGTGAAAGTGTTGGGGATGTTTGGTGGAGGTTAGTGAGGCTTCTCTCTGCTCTTTGTGTATGAATGCTCACTCGTTCAATGACAGATGGATTGCGATGAGTGAGTTAACAGGCCAGAAGTGGGGTGGAAGCCCTAATCTAATCGTGTTCGCCCGTCCATCCATCTACCATAACACATTGTCCGAGTCTAACCGAGGATCACAGTAGAAAGTCATGATGCTCACTTATTATACAGTATGAATTCCATTAATCACAGTTTATAAAACAAAAGAAAAGTCTTTGTAATTTACACTACCGGTAAATCACTTGGAATCAATTGAGTCTGGGCAAAGAGTAAACAAAAATCTGCATGACATTCATTACATTCCCAACTCTCCGATTGGCCACGGTAAATGGTTGAATGGAATAAATTTGTGGTGGGGGAATGAGTGAGTGAATGGCTCTTTCACATGGTCGCCGCCCATCAGCGCCCCCCCCATGCCACTTAAAAAAAGAAATTGACACAAGGCAAGACAAGACAAGACAAGACAAGACAAGACAGCGCTTTCCCTCCACTCTTATCACTGGGAAAGCTAATTAAGTTGACAAAAAGGATCTCCCCCCCTCTACTTATCAGATCAATTCGCCATCACTCGGGTACTACCTTTAACGACTATCATAAAGGGCTTTTCTTTAGAAAGAAAGAGAGAGAGGGACAGAAGGAGAGAAGGAGAAGGAGAAAAAGATAAATAATGGCTACTACACGTCGAGTATCGTCGGTACTTCTTCGACGGATTAATTCCCCGGGAATACTATCCAGCCCAAGCAGGGTGCACCATCTCCTCCGGCAAAGACCCACACCAACAACAACCACAACAATACTCAAAACCCACCGCCACTTCTCCAGCACCCCCCTCTTCCAGAACGAAGCCCTCCTACATTCAGAGCGTGAATCCGACCAAGTCGACGTAGTAATAGTCGGTGGCGGGCCCGCCGGCCTCTCCGCCGCAATCCGTCTAAAGCAACTCGCGAACGCCTCGAACAACGACGACTTCCGCGTACTCCTGTTGGAGAAAGCCGGGGACATGGGAGCGCACATACTCTCCGGCGCGGTGATCGAGCCTTCAGCATTGAATGAGCTATTGCCGGACTGGAATTCCCCGGATAATCCTTCTAGGTTCGAGGGTGCTACTGCGGTTACTAGCGATCGGATGCGCTTTTTGACGAAGAAGATGGCCATTCCGATGCCTGGGCCGCCGCAGATGAACAATCATGGGAATTATATTATCTCGTTGAATGAGATGGTGAAGTGGCTTGCTGAGCGCGCGGAGGAGGTTGGTGTAGAGGTTTATCCGGGCTTTGCAGCGTCGGAGGTGCTCTACGGACCCGACGGTGGGGTCATGGGTGTTGCTACGAATGATCTGGGTGTTGGAAGGGATGGGAAGCCAAAGCCTTCGTTTGAGCGCGGGATGGAATTTCATGCTCGGTGCACGCTGTTTGCAGAGGGGTGTCATGGGAGCTTGACGAAGCAGGTTATTAAGAAGTTTGACTTGCGCCGGGACTCACAGCCGCAGACGTACGGACTCGGATTGAAGGAGGTTTGGGAGGTCAAGCCGGAGAATTTCGTAAAGGGTCAGGTCAGTCATACCCTTGGCTGGCCATTACCAAACAACACCTACGGCGGCTCGTGGATGTACCATTTTGGCGAGAATAAAGTTAGTTTGGGATTAGTTGTTGGTCTCGTAAGTCTCCCCCTTCTAACTAAACCCCGGTTTCAATCATTTCCGTTGCTTACAAGATTGTAGGACTACCCAAACCCCTACCTTGCCCCCTACTCCGAATTCCAACGCATGAAGCACCACCCCTTCTTCTCCAACATCCTCTCCGGCGGGAAATGTATCTCCTACGGCGCCCGCGCGCTGAACGAGGGTGGCTTCCAATCCATTCCAAAGGTAGCATTCCCAGGCGGAGCCCTAATCGGGGACACCGCTGGCTTCCTAAACGTCCCCAAGATCAAAGGAACCCACACATCCATGAAATCCGGCATGCTCGCCGCCGCAGCAACCTACTCCGCATTGACAGAAAACACATCTGGCACGGTGATGCTCTACTCCTACGAGGATGCCCTCCGCGACAGCAGCATCTGGAAAGAACTGAAAGAAGTCCGGAACATGCGCCCCAGCTTTCACAATCCCCTTGGCCTAATCGGCGGAATACTATACTCCGGCCTGGAAGCGTACATCTTGAAAGGCCGTGTTCCGTGGACTCTAAAACACCCTTGCCCCGATCACGCCACTACCTTACCAACCTCTCACCCTTCTGTTCAAAAGATAGAATACCCAAAGCCGGACGGTGTGCTCTCGTTCGATATCCTAACCAGTGTTTCCAGAACTGGAACGAACCACGAGGAGGATCAACCCGTGCACCTCCGCGTCAAGGATTGGCAGGCTCATGCCAAGAAGGAATTTCCGAGGTTCGATGGGCTGGAGAATAGGTTTTGCCCGGCGGGGGTGTATGAGTATGTTGAGGATGCGAGCAAGGAGGAGGGCATTAGGTTTCAGATTAATGCGCAGAATTGCATCCATTGTAAGACTTGTGATATTAAGGCCCCGTCTCAAGATATTGAGTGGACGACGCCGCAGGGGGGGGAGGGACCAAAGTATTATTTGACTTAGGGGGGGGGGTATTGTTCTTTGTTTTTGCATGGGGAGAGATGGAAGAGTTGTAGTATAAGTTATCATAGGCAGCGTGAATACATACCATCCATACCATGCCTTACAACCATGATATCAAGTCGGCTACTGTATTTATTACAATAAATCAGTATTAGATACTGCGGCTATAAACTAGTTATCACATTGAAAAAAATTTAATAAGCTCGGCTCGAAGCGGCCTGAAGTTAGCCTTTCGGATCACACAATGCATCTGGGCCGACGCATAATGAAATGCTATAAGAGCATCTCATGCCTAATCAACCCGACTCAATAAAACAGCCCCGAAGTTCATCACCACTCTCACCAAGCAACCAATGTCACTTCGAGCTCACATACAGTAGTAGTACCGGTACGCCATACCGTATTAGTACAGTACTATCATACTAGCGGAGGCCCCGGCACCTAGAGACCTCGAGGTGCTTGCTAGCAAATTGAACCTTTTGTCACTTTCGTAAATTGACCGTCACCCGCCCCCCCCTCCTAATTACTCGTACTACAAGAGCGCATAAGGGTTCAGGCTTGAATGAAGGTGATCCGATTGGATGTTCAATCAGATCATCAGATCGACCATTTTCAAAAATTGTTGTATCATACTCAAGCGGCCGGATTGAAATCAAAAGGCCCTATTTTGGACTAGTGTACAGTCACTCAGCAGAAGTGATCGTAAAACATGTCTCAGGTTACTAGGCCACCACCTTGCGAAATGCCAGCTTGCAATAAAGGTGGTTATGATTGTGACCATTAATGCCATTGTAACTATTTATACTATCCACACCCACAAAAGTCACTGTCACACAATTAATTTAATTCACCTTTCTTCCCAATGGTTAACCAATCTGGAAATCACAAGTATGCAGCAAAAAAAGACCATCACCTAAAACCTCCTAGAGGGAAATGAGTAATACTCAAAAGGGCATAATAATCACCTTTTTCTACTACCTACAGAATATTGCCCTGGTTGCCCAAATTATTGGATGGCCTTGGACAACAGTTAAGAGCTTTCTAGTCTGGGCATATGAGCACCAATTACTTGGGAATCTTCCTCATCCCAGTCACACACCTGTCTTTAGCTGTCAGCAGCATTGCACAATTATCTAAGCAGCTAAATCCAACCAGAAAATGACTAAATCAGATTTTAGGAATAAATATGCACCTGGTATTTCACTTTCTACTGGTAACTCTCTATGCCACCCTGAGTGATATGATATGATTATCTAATAAGTTTATCTGCTAATATGTACTAATAAACTAGATACTTAAGGAAGCCAATATTAAAAAATTGCTAGCCAAATCCAGACCTAAGTTGAAGTCTGACTATTGCTAAGAGATTGAAGTAGGCTATAGTCTATAAGAACTAGAGGGAGTGATCTGGGGTGATGAGTGTAGTATGTAGAAGTCCAAGGATCCAAAGTAATACTGAGTTTTTAGAGAACCTGGAGAGAAGTAGTTGGCTGATTGTATTCACTCAAAGGAGAAGTATAAGGGAATCTCTCTTATAGTTTGGGGGTACTTTTGAGGTAAGAAAAAAGTTCCTTTAATTCTAATTACCCAAAATATCAACAAGAATAAGTATACTAGGCCCTTAAGAAGGCATCTATAATGGGTACAGGTACTCCATATACTATCTTTGTGTTACTTATTATTTGATATGATAGTTTATTTTATGTTTAGTTTCAAGATGTATCATTTGATACTATCTTTATTTTACTTATTATTTGATATGATAGTTTATTTTGTTTGGTTTTAAAATGTATTGTTTGATACTATCTTTGTTTTATTTATCATTTGATATGATAGTTTATTTTGTGTTTGGTTTCATGATGTATTGTTTGATACTATCTTTATTTTTACTTATCATTTGATACTATAGTTTGGTTTCAAGATATATCAATTGATATAGTCTTATTATTTTTATATACCACAATAGCAGACAATCATATTATTTAAAGAATCTGTTGAGTCTGGTATTTTGAATGACAGACTTCAGCAGAGAGTTATTCTTAAATATACTTGGTTGAATGGCTACTTCTTTGATTTCTCACTTTACCTCTTAAGGTTGTTCTGGCCCATTATGGACTTAGAGTCTGGACTAAAATATTAATCATCTTACCTCCTGAAGACTCCCTTAGATACTACTGTACTCAGCTCCATTAATTAGCACCCATCAGTCTTATCTATTGTATTTATAGCTACTAGGATCATAGTACTTGGCCAAGTATAGATCATGTTACAGCACCTTCAAGTTTTTCCTGTCATTTATCAAATGATTTCTTTTAATATGCAAGAAATCCTTTTTTAGCAAGACAATTCTCCTGTTCATAAGACTTAAAATATTATGGATTGGTTGGAGAGAAACTGTATTAAATTGGAAGAACACATTAGTAGGAAATGCATCCCGAAAGCCAGTTTGTATTAGCTTCTTCCCTTGCATCTGGTATACTTGGAAGACATTCTAAGGTAACTAGTAAGAGAAAATTTTCTATGACCCAAAAAGAAAAAAACCAGTAGCTTAACAAAAAGATTGTAGCTATTTATGTCTCAAATTAAAATATCAGCCAAATTGGAAATTATCTACCTGTCCATTTTCAAGAATGAAATCATAATTTTCACAATTTCTCAAAATTGATTGTACTACTTTTAATCCCTGTAAGTATCCAAAATAATTATCTATTTAAGGTGCCATAAAGTAAATAGACTTAATACCTGCCAATTGAAATGTACAAAGATTTCCTTTTTAGGAAATGGGATGCACCAGATGGCCTCAAGATACATGCCAGATGCCTTCTACTATAAAATGAGGATCCAGATACAAGACAAATTTTTTTTACTGATGCACCTCTCTTATTCCCTTAATTTAAATTCTATTAAGCATGTATGGGTTGAGTTGAAAAAGTAATTATATCAGCAGTATCTAAGGATTGGAGATACTATAGGAGGAAAAGAAGTAGTTAGGAGGAGGCTTGTATATATATTACTATTAGTCTGAGAGACAATTCCTAAGGAGTTTTTTTGAGAAGTTGTAGAGATCAATACCTCATAGGGCAACTGCAGTATTGAAAGCAGGAGGAGGTTATACAAGATATTAGTTATTCTTATTTCTTTTGATTTCTATTTTTATTATTTAATTAATAACACTATTACTTTACTATTCTTATAGTTGATTGTTGACAACCCTACTATCAGTATTGCTCTACCATATAGCCCTATAGCACAACTGTAATTAAGCTTTGTCTCAGATCATAAACACTTCTGCCAAGTAGCTATATATCAAGCCTCAACTAACTATATATGATACAAATTCCATCATAGTATTGATGGAGATTCAGTGAGCAATATGGATGAAGTTAGCATTAGTATTAGATACAGTTAGTTAGTATGAGATATAGTTAGATAAGTATCATAATAACTTATATGTGAACCACATGTCACTGCCAGTAAGTAGTATCCTTTTGTTAGGATTGCTTATACAATCACTCCTATTATATAACCGCGCAACAGGCAACAATGATAAATGACTATTATCGTATTGTACTGGAAGGGGATAAATACTCAGAGTCATATTTATTCTTTACTTAATCTTCCTAAGACTAAGTTCGTATCTTTTTACTTAGTCTTCCTAAGACTAAGTTCT
>ML120463.1:0-42204 GCA_003788595.2 Choiromyces venosus 120613-1
GTCGGGAAGTGGATAAGGAGAGAGGCTCTTTACTCTTTGTGAACTGAGATATGTCAAGCACGTTTCGGCAATTGTCGAATGGGCTCGAGGGAAGAGGTCAGGATTGGATGAGAGATACTCTTGAAGGGTATGGTGGACCAATCGCACGGTTGAGGCTTCCTTATCCACAGTTATAAGTCCCTGGCAACAGTTGAGCAAGGTTCCTATCAACGGAACATTTTCGATATCGAAATCCTGGGATCCTATCTCCACCGCAAGAGCATGACAAAGCTCATCCTCTTTCAGAGGACGATCTGAGTGACATATCCACATCAGTGCAGTCATCGCAAGCTCTGATTTTGCCCCGGTTTGTGCTCTTATCCGATCCAAGGTTGCACCATATACATTCTCTAACACTAACCCTGCTCCATCTGTCATTGCTCGCAGCCTTCCTTTCCTCCGGGAGATTGTTGTCTCTCGTAGGATCGACTCAATATTAAGGGAAACTAGTAGGAAACTAGATTCATAGAAGTTAGCAATGCCGTAGATTAACTTTAAGATGTCCTCAATATTACATACGTTTCCGAGATCTTTTCTAGCACACCTTTCATGATATCTTCCTTCAACCGGCTTGTCATCACCTCCGGCGTCGTGTCCTTATGCAGTTTCTCTTTTATATATGCAGCGATATCATTTTCTATCGGTATTATCGATAGGCTCGTCGCTCTTCCACAAAGTTGCCTCTTTACCTCATCACTAATGGGCGGTCTTCCGGTCATAAATAGTCTTGACTTCGGCGACCTCTGTAGAATCTGGTCTAGAGAACTGAGAACCTCCAGCCGATGCTCCGGTATACATTCATCAATAGCGTCGATGCATATGAACGTAGGGTGAGTGGACGAAACGGCCTGGAACATCCGTACTATTCCCGAAACCTCAAGTCCTCGGCCCCCAATCACCTTCTTCTGATCCCGGTATTCCTTCACTACCACTTCCGGAATTTCTTCCAATCCACTCACAAGCTGTTTGAGCAAGGAGCCGAGCATATTGACCGGTGTCTGCTCCTTCCGAGAAGCAAAGTCAAAGTAAAAACAGAGGACCGAAATGTCTTTTCCCCTGGCCTGGTCGCATAAAGAGTCTATCACCAGAGAACTAGCATCCCATCATGTCAGAAACCCGGTTCTCTCACCAGCCCCCCAGGTTCATTTTCTTACGTGATGAAGCTCTTTCCAACCCCTGGATGACCGTGGCAGAACAACGCCGTATGGTCGGAAACCTCATTCTTGCTACCGTTACACCAACTTCTAAACTTCTCAGTTCGCAGCACCCAGCTCCCCACCTCCTTCACACGCTGAGTTCGGATGTCCTGATGCCGCACCTGTGACTCCAAGGGAGATAACCAGGATAAAACCCTAGACTCCTCATCAATAACACCATGGTTAACGGTACACTCGTTGTAGGTTTTGTTGTTGCTATTCCATACGTTGAATGAGTCCCGGTTATTGTTATATGATTGGGACATCTTTCTGTTCTTTGGTTGTTGGGGTGCTGTCAAAACAGATACTGGTTCACCGATGGTTGTTTGAGGATGATGTCGAGAGTTGAGAAGAAGCGGGGTTAGTTGAAAAGCACAACGCCACGGTGGCACGAGATGAAGGCCCAATCCATGCGAAACTGATATTATCTGAGAACATACCGTATTAACTTGGATAAGAGCACGTTGTCTCAGGACGTCGAGATTGCCTCTCTAAGTAACGCCTTGTTTTTTTTTGCTGGCGTTTTCTCCAGTCCCCACCTGAATAGGAAATTTAGACGTCCTGAGACAACGTGCTCAAGTTAATACGGTACTTCGCTTCGGCTATGAGGCCAACCGGCAAACAAGTTGGGCGTTGTGCCACTACCCTATTTAGTCCACCAACACCTCAACATTCAATTTGCTCTGCTGTATGCTGCACCGTATGATATTACATCCATTACCACAATACCCTGGCGTGATAACTCGAATGTATGAAAGGTTGATCAGACAGCAATGATGGCTTCTGCAATTATCTAGCTGATCTGGCTGGTTTTCTACTCCACAAGCGACCTTTTTTCCAGAACACTCCAATCGAACCATCCAAGTGGCTAGTGGTAATAAGTATCCAAAACTATTGCCAACCCGCCAGCCACCACAATCAGAAATTATCCCAGGAAACATTTCCTCGCTCCCCACTTCTCCCCCTCCTTGAACCCTGCTGTCATGGAAAGTCACTCGCCTCATTGAGTTCCCTCGGTGTTGAAACATGCTTCTGGCACTACTGTGGTATCACTCGTACTATTGCTTTTCTCCTTGCATTAGACCTTATGGCTGAGTCTAGATCTCTAGTCTAGACCTCTCACACTATTGGATATACCTCCTTGCATCTCTTTCACTCTCCTTTCTCTTGTCGTTCGCTTGTCCTCTATGTCTCGCTCCCGACAGTAGATAGTTCGGGCATCTCGCCCTTCCTTTTGAGAATGTCAAGCAGTTCCTCGTTTCTCAACTCATCGTTCATGTTCATCGTGCCAACCTTCCATCCATACATTCACAACACTCGGGAGTTTATTCCCCTTCCCTGTTAACCCAACCTCGACACTAGCGCACGGTCTTGGACTCAGAGATATAAGTGTGCCAGACCGGGTGTTGAGGTGGTTATTCTAGCGCGGTCATAACCTCAACCGCGACTTAGCCTTCTCATTACAACGCCATTTAGCGCGTAGAGCAATGGTTTTTCCATGACCGTTCCTAATTTTTCTAAGATCTCTACGGTAAACTTTGATGCTGCACAGTGTTCTCTACAGCTCCTACCGTAAATAAAACCCTCCTAACCGCACCTCATTTATAAATTTTTTTATTTTTACAAGAGTGGATAAAGTCCATACTAACATTACGCCCAAAAAAAAAAACATGGTGCACGAGTTTTTTGCTTTGCCAGACCATTCAATGAAAATATCCTAAAAGTCCGACTTCATCATAACTCATCTATGCAACGCTCTATTTTACAAAGCTAGTTGGGCAAGGATTTAGCGAAGACTCTCTTGTCCTTTTCTATCATTTATAGTAACAATTCATTCGATTGAATTGTAGACTAACTTAATATCCACCTAGAAGTATGGATTCAAGTTGCATGTATTCAAAGTTCAGAAGCGATCCTAAATCCAATTGTCGCCAGCTGTAAAACTCATACACTTTTGTCCTCCCTTGTAAATGTATGATACTGAACCGCTTCACCTTTCATGTCACACTGAGTTCTGCGCAAGCGGGGCATAATGCCAGTCCCACCCAATTCTTAACAGACACAATCGCTTTGTTTATCGATTTTTACATAAATAAACCTGTACATCCTTAAGAACGAACCTTACTATGGTCAGCTTACGACGCTATCAATGTTACTCAACATAGCCCCATGGTAAATAGTGACCACATTCAGTCAGATGCGATCCAAATTCTGAGAATAACCCGGGTCATTTCTAATTCCCGACTGGGCACTGTGGGGAAGGAAAATGGTCTGCAAGGTTTTAGCTAGAAGTTGTGTTTTTATTTTGATCGGATAAGCTAGTTGTCATGAGGGTCAGGGTTTGGACATTTAGTGGAAGAGGGGAAATGTTTGTTTGCTAGTTACCTCGGTTTTGTTTGCTAGTTAGCTCGGTTGATGGCTTGGCAAGGGAATTGGTAGTTAGGCGGGGCAAGCATTAGGAGGAGGAACGGAGAAGAAAAAACAAGGAGGAAAAAAGGAGGAAAGAGGAGCAGCGGTCAACGGACGAATATCGGGACATCGGGATCGGGAACACAGGTTTATTTTTCTCTTTTTACGAATCTTTTTTTCTTCTTTCAATAGCAATTCCAGTGACGGAATTATATTTTCACTTCGGACGAATAAATTTGACCTCTAGTCGTGCATGCGGCGATTGCCCCTTCTAGTAGTGTTTGTTCTGCCTTGCCTTTACGATTCCCCTTTTTTCGGCCTGTTTGTTGGAGAAGTGAACTTCTTCCCCTCTGCTCGACTGCCCTGCGAGTATTTTTCCTTCGCTGTCCATTTCATTTCCTATAGGTGCCTTGAAACGGATCGATCCTTTTTTTGTTTCTCAGCACTGAATTATCACTATGGGTGAAGTGAACCGAACACCAACTCTATGGCAATTACGCTTTCATGAGCACAAAGCCTTAGCATCAGTCCAACCGAGCAGCCACACTAAAAGCCACCGCCGCATCCAACGCGTCCATCATTACAACAAAGTTCTAATACAAAAGAAAAACAAGCGAAGAAAACCCGATGACAAAAGAAATACAAGAATACTACTCCGCAAGTGATAACTATGACATTCCAATAATCAAAGATCTAGCTTAACAAGAGAAAGGACAAAAAGTGAGGGCATAGCAACCAGACCCCCCCCCCGGGAGTCGGAATGAAAAGAGAGTACTCAAGTAACAAATTCTCCCCGAGTGTCCGTCATGAGCTTGTGATAAATAGAAACAGGTTTTATACAAGTGAAGATTAAATAAGTTATGAAGACAAAATGTGGACTCCGCTAAAGGGAAGTGGGAAAAGGGTTAAATGGCGTGTACAGGGAATAACCGGAGGAAACGAGGGGAGGTGAAGATCAGATGGAGCTGTAATTGGCGAATATATCGTGGGCTGGATACCGTAGGCTAAACAATTCTTGGAGGAGTGAAGAGGAGAGTCCAGGTAAAAGGCTCGGAAGTGCTACATGTTGGAAGTATCCGTTGCTGGAGGAAAACTCTGTTAGTGCGAAACGCTCGTGACATTGGCTAAACACTAGTATTGTCGCAACGCTGCATAGTTAGTGAAACCGGCGAAACGTTACGGAGACACAGGTATATTTTATGGGGATATCGTGAGACGTTTTTTTGGTCCTGGCGAGAATAGAACGGAGGAAGCTTTTGCTTTTGTTATGGGTTCATTGAACGTTGTTGCGTCTATTTAAGACCTTTGTATTTCCTACTGTTTTCTGTTCTGTGTGCACGCTTATTATCCCCTCGTTAAGGTGTCACCAGAGAAAGTCATATCGCACGTCAGAGTTGTTCATCCGTCTTCTTTATCTTTATCTTTACATTCTTTGACACCTTTATAGAAACAATCTTCACTCTTTTTATTCTCTATCATACTTCCTTCGCCGTGACATACCATCATGCATTGTCACTCGGTACCGTATTTGTTTAAAACTACATCCCCGTGCGGTGAAGAAGGAAGGAAGAGGAGAAATACACAGGGATAGAGATATCACTGGCGAGGTTTCGACCCAGCTAGTGGCGGTAGGTTTGATTTCTGGGGACTGAGAATTTCCATTACCCGATGATATCCTTTCTTAACAGCCAATGCAGGTGGTTTTGGGCCATCATCCTTGGGTTCCTCGGGGTTGACAACTTCCGGAGTTTGTTGTGTCTTGACGGCCTCAGGGGATACCTGCACGGCAGCCTGGCGGAAGAGGGCCGGGCTTTCATTTTCTGGTGTGTCAGGATTGGCAGTTACTCGTCCCTTCAATAGCTTGACAACTATATCATGTCCATTTGAGGCAGCACGGGAGAGCGGTATCTGTCTATCGTTGTCTGGCATGGTGGGTTTGACATCTGTGCATTGAAGAAGTAGTTTCACCACGGAATCATGTCCATATGCTGCAGCAGACGACAGTGGTGCCCTGCCCTTGTTGTTTGGTTTATCTGGCTTGACATCTTGCCGTTCGAGAAGTAGCTTCACTACAACTTCATGCCCGCCCGCAGCAGCAGTCCAGAGCGGTGTTATACCATTTTCATTTGGTGCATCCGGGTTGACATCTTGCCGTTCGAGTAGAAGCTTCACCACAGAATCATGTCCATTTTATGCAGCACACCAGAGTGGTGTTGACCCTTCATGGTCTGGCGCATCCGGGTTGACATCTTTCCACTCGAGAAGTCGCTCTACAAGCGCCTCATGCCCATTCATCGCTGCCCACGATATTGGCGGCAGACCTGAGCAATCTGGTTTGTTTATACCGGAACCCTCCGTTTCCAGTAATGCTATTGCCAGCTCGAGAATCCCAAAAAATGTTGCTCAGTGCAGTCCAGTGTACTGTGAAGAATTACAGTTATCATAACTGAAGTCAGGGCTCACCATCTCCTTGAGAAGTAATGTCGCTGAAATGTGATCCTCGTAATGGTCCATGACCTCAAGTGCCAACGATTTTGCATGATTTGAGAATTCCTTTTTCGCATGTGTGCCCCAATGTAGTGACGCATATCGGAGAAAGGGTACATTTCCCAGGTCGGGAAGTGGATAAGGAGAGAGGCTCTTTACTCTTTGTGAACTGAGATATGTCAAGCACGTTTCGGCAATTCTGGAATGAGCCCGAGGAAAGAGGTCAGGATTGAATGAGAGATACTCTTGAAGGGTATGGTGGACCAATCGCACGGTTGAGGCTTCCTTATCCACAGTTATGAGCCCCTGGTAACAGGTGAGCAAGGTTCCTACCAACGGAACATTTTCGATATCAAAATCCTGGGATCCTATCTCCACCGCAAGGGCATGACAGAGCTCATTCACTTTCAGTGGACGATCTGAGTGACATATCCAAATTAATGCGGTCATCGCAAGCTCTGATTTTGTCTCAGTTTGAGCTCTTATCCAATCCAAGGTTACATCATATGCATTCTCTAACCCTAACCCTGCTCCATCGGTCATTGCTCGTAGCCCTCCTTTCCTCCAGGGGATTGTTGTCTCTCGTATGATGCACACTGCATACAACGTGTACCAGTGGCGTTTCAAAATGTAATGCCTTATATAATCAGGGTAAAGGCAGATAGACCTAGAATACTAGTTTCTTGATGCCTATAGTTCAAGTCTGGTCCATGTTTATGTTTTTTTTAATGATTTTTAAATCTCATGTTCCATTAGGGCTTAATAATACTCATAGAGTAATAAATATAAAATATATCATCCACATAATATCAATATATTCCTTCATACCTTTCTACCGTTTTACCCAAGTTCTTTCTATATCTTTACTGCAATATATGCAATGGAACCCTCCCGCACCAGCTGACCAACAGCTGATCCTCTGCCCTTAGAACACCAACTGACTAATAGCAATTCATCTTGTCCCACTGTTCCAGTCAATCCTAATATGCAAAGAATAAGAGCAAGAAGGGAAAGACTAAAGCAGCTTCAATTAGCTGTCCGTTTATCAGAGTCTAGTATATCCTATTTTATTTAAATATTAAAACTGAGTTTGACAAATGATTAGAGTGGAAATAGAAAAATACAAACTCTAACCCCTAATGCATTACATGTTTGCAAATATCACCAATGACAAGCCAGCCTCAGAACTATTCCCACTGCTGAACCAGTACCCGATACTATAATTCTCCAACCAATTGTTCAGCCCCTTGATGAATTCCAATTAGATTATAAAGCATGGCCTCACCAACAAATGTTTGTGGATAAAGCTTATCCTCAGCATTTGGAAATATTGCAAGATGCATTTAAGGCTGTGGAGAAGCAGGTCACCAATCCTTGAATTAAGGCAGAAAATCAACTATCTGGTCTGAGCTTTACCTGGCACTTACAGCTACACCTATTCCTAAAGGTACAAATCAAGAATGAGTAGGAGGCATTGAGAGATCCTGAGAACTCTGCCAGTCTCACTGTTAGGCTAAAGATACAAAAAGACCTATTGCAAAAGGTTGCAGAAGGTGGTGGGTGGGGGAGGAGAGTTTAAGAAAGAATTCTTACCCATAAAGTTTTATGGGTTAAAAAGAATCAGATACTAAAGCCTAGTTGTAGGAAGCATAGGCTAGTTATGTCACTCTTGGAGGATGTAGACATATGTGACAAACCACCACTTCTTGACACAGTAGGGAACATCTGCTCAGTCACTCTTGATGTTACTAGGTCAAGCCACAGATAGCTCAATCACACAACAATCACAATAGAATGATGTTACTACTTCACAGGATCACCCAATACTAGTCAGAGCTTTCTTCTCACACTTTGAGATATAGGTTGGATGCACATAGGACTATAGTGTGTGAACTCAGTAGTAGCTTATGTGTATAAGTGATTGCGTAAGGAAACTAAACAATATAAAAGTCCTTGGCTTTATATATCTATCACCAGCCTCCTGATTATTGAACTTAATCCAACCATTTCCCAACCATCTCCCAACCTCCTGAATTCCTCTGCAGAAATACTATTAATACGATGGCTGATATAAATAACAAATAATATAATCATACTTTAAGGAAATCCTCCTGCCTGCTACCATTAATCTGATTGTCATAACAACCCTAACATATAACATAATCATATAACAAATGAAACTATATAATTAAGGAAACCTATTTCTCCACTTCTTCCAGAATACTGAAGAGTTGTCAAGACCAGTAGAGCTGTAGCTGCACATATTTATGTGTCATCTGGTTGAGCTCTTGAGTATTCTTAACAGAGATATGATTTACCCCAGCTTTGCATAGATGTATGTGAGGAGTATGACTACTAGTAAGATCACTAGCATTTAGTATGTGAAAATAATGATCTGTGACATTAGCTCCCCTTTCAGACCTGAGCTCTGTAGAAAGTTCTGGGTGTCAATCTCGTATGGATTTGAAGACTGAGGAGAGTCTTCTTGGGGGTGCGAAGGGATTGCTTGTGGGCCAGGCAGAGGCTTATAGAAGGTCTAAGATGGTATTATCATCACTACTGATAGAGACCAATCAGATCTGCTGTTTTTGTTCATTCTATTCACAAAGGCTTTCATCTGGTTAATGCAGTCTTTTTTTCGATGCCTCTTCCTTTGGCATTGAAGGGGTTTGTTCTGTTAAGGGGTGTTCTATAGGATTGGGTTCTGGCCAGGCATCATTGGTAAAATTACAGTAGGGTAGAGCCTGAGATGTTGGGAGAAAATCATAGATGGTACCTGTGAGTTCTGTAGATATGTGTTTTGGTCTTGAAGCTCCATGATAGTTTGAGCTTACTGATTTCATTCATGACTCAGGTGACAGTTGGTGGTCTTGAGTAGGTTTACTCTTTGCTGTACTAGATGTTCAATAAGTTCTGTTTCGCTTTTGTATACTCTAAGCTGAGCTTAATACAGCTGTAGAGACCTGTGGTAAGTATGGCATGTTTGATAGTCAATAGCGAGGTCTATTTGTAGTTCTTCATCTTGACCATTACTTTGAGCTGTCGATGCTGATACTCTGACAGGTTGTGTAGGATGTATACTTTGATGGTCACTTAGATTAGGCAGACACTGAAGATCTTGATTTTCGATGGCTGCTGTTACTTCAAGGAGTGCTTGGATTGTTTTTTCATGTGCAGGATATTTGTCTTGATTTATAAGTTTTACTATTAGGAAGGAGAACTGCATATCTGTCTTCTCAATAGAGTGGTGTATGCTTTAGGTTTGTGAGGGTATTTCTAATGGAATTCATCAATTAACTCAGGTGAGTTGGTAAAATTGTCGGCAGTGTACCACTCTTGATTGCAGGAGGGATTGTAGCCAATGCACTAGGCTTTATATTGCAGTTTACCATGATGTAGTCTCAAATTGATGATAGCTTCTATTTCGTATTCTTTCTTATCATCTATGATGATAGGTGAAGGTGGTTTTTTGTGCTGAAGAGAGAGAGAGTTATCAATGTAAGGTGGGAGGAGTGAAGTGTGAAAGACAGGATGAATCTTCATCGATGGTGAGAGGTCTAGCTTATATACTCTGGAGCCTATTTGTGCTAAGACAGAGAATGGTCAGGGTTTTTTGTAATCAAGTTTGTCTGATGGTCTTGCAGTCTTGATATGATGTTTGAGTAACTACACTTTGTCTCCAATCAAGAGGTTGGGGTCAGGTGATCTTTTCTTATCAGCATACTCTTTATGCCTTGCCTGAAAGCATGCTGTTTCTGTAGTGAGAGATTTATGCAGTTATACTAATTCATCTGTGTATGCCTTGATATTTGCTGGTCTTGATGATGCATCCTTGATGATCTATTATTCCTTTTCAGGGTAGTATCTATAATTTGTGAAGAATGAAGTAGTTTTAATGCTTTCTTGATATGTATCATTATATGCAAATTGTGCAAATGGGAGTAACTTCGACCAGTTGTCCTGCTGGTAGTTGCAGTATACTTGTACAAATTGTTCTAGGATGGTATTAATTCATTCCGTTTGCCTATCTGTTTGGGGGTAGAATACTGTGCTTAAGTTTTGTTTGATTTCCAGGTACTTTATCTGTTCTTCCTAGTATTGTGAGGTGAACAGTGATCCTCTATTGCTATTGATGTTTCTTGGGAGTCCATGGTGAGGGAAGATTATGTTCATGAACAGCTTTATGAATTCTGGTACTTTCATTGTTTCTTTGCATAGTGTGAAGTATGCCATCTTGGTAAGTCTGTCAACTACTACCCATATACTATCATGATAGTTTAATCTTAGTAGTCCTGTAATGAAATCCCTGCTGATTGAACTTCAGGGCCTTTCAGGTACCTCTAGCAGTTTTAGTAATCTAAATGGGGAGTGGTTGGTTGGTTTTATCCATTGGCAAGTATCACAGTTTCTTACATATCTTTCAATATCTTTTCTCATGGAGGGCCAGTAGTATTGTCTTGCTATTTTTTCTTATGTCTTCGCTATTCCCTAATATCTTGCTACTATGTTGTTGTAGTTTGTTTGCAGGATCTTGATTCTGATTTTTGGGTTATTGGGTATCTATATCTTATCTTTGTAGGTCAGGATTCTATTTACCAGTTTGCAAAGACTGAGTGCTGTATTCTTGCTAATGGTTTTCCCAGTTTCCAAATCTTGGATTGTCTGTTGAATTTTCTCATCTTCCTTCATTACTTTCTTTAGTTCTTCTTCATGGTCTTCAGATGTTACTATGGTAATGGCTTTGAGCCTCTGTCAATAGTTGCTTCTATTCTTGTCCTCCTAGTATGTGGTACCATTGTCATCATAGCAGAAGGTTCAGTGTAATATATTATGGGGTTTGCATTTGGGTGGTGTAACCATATCTCCCCACAAGTTTCCTGCTACTAGTCGATTGTCTTCTGATATTGGTTCTTCTTCCCAGCAATTTGGACTCAGTATTGTTGCAGTTTTGGAGGAGTCAGCCCCCCCCTTTTGTGGGATGTCTCCTGGCATCCTAGTTAGGGTATCCACTTTTCCATTGAGTGTTCCTTTTTTGTACATAATCTTGAAGTTGAAGCTGGCCAACTTTTCTGTCCATTAGGTTTGTCATTGGTTCAATTCCTTATTTCTCATGAATAGAATTAGGTTGGCATGATCTGTAAATATCTGAATTGGGTGTTTGCTTCCTTCCATGTAGTATCGCCATTCTTTGAATGCTTGGATAAAAGCTAGTAGTTCCTTGTTATGAATATCATAGTTCTTTTCTGTATTAGTCATGATTTTTGAGTGGAATACTATAGGGTGAGTAGTTCTATCATTATCTTTCTAAGAGAGCACTCCTATGCAGACATGGTCTGAGGTGTCTATTTCCAGGATTATTTGTTTTGAAGGGTCAAGATGGGTGAGTATCAGTGTTTCTGTCATAGTCTTCTTGAAGTATTAAAATACCTCATTCTACTCATTTTGCCATTACCATTTGATATCTTTTTGGTAAGTTTTGTGAGGAGTATTGCAATACTGCTGAAGTCCTGGATGAATTGACAGTAGAAGTTGCAGAATCCTAGGAACCTTTGGATATCTTTGACTGCTTAAAGCTTTGGCCAGCATGATACTGCTACCAGTTTCTTGAGGTCAGTCTCTATTCCTTCAGGTGTATTGATGAATCCTAGGTAGTCTGTTTTCTGAGTGTGGAATTTGCATTTTGTCAACTTTAGATTAACCTTGTGTGTCCTTAGGAGTTTGAATACTTTGATGACATCCTTGATGTGTTGCTTCAGATAGTATTTGGTTCCCCTTAGTCAGTCTAATATGCTAGATATGAGGGGCAATAGATATTGATCCTTGATCATCACTTCATTTAGTCTCCTGTAGTCCACACAAAGTCATAATACTCTATCTTTTTTTGCAATGAAGAGGATCAGTGTTGCTGCTGGGGAGGTAAATTCTCAGATCCATCCTTTGGCGAGATTTTTGTCAATATAGGTTTTGGCTTTCTGGGCTTCTTTCTCTGATAGCTTGTAGATCCCACCAGTTGGTGCTGTCTTTCCTTCTTATAGTATAATTTCATAGTCTACTCCTGCTCTTGTAGGGGGTAGGTTATTTCTTTCTTGTTCCTCAAATATGTCCAGGAATTCGTGATACTCAGCAGGTATTCACTTGAGTAAAGAGATATCTTTAGATCTTTCCTTCACATACTTTTCAGCGATTCACTGACTTATGGTGCTCCCCACAGCTACTATAATCTTGGCTGGGTTGTCAGTTCTCAGGAACTCATCATCTTCAGGCATGTCTTCGATTTTAGCCTGTTCCTGTACAGTGACTCATACCTCATAGGCTCTTATACCCTGTTTTAACCTTGTAGGTTCTAGAGTATGCTTTGTACTTATTGCTTCATAGGCTTTATGACCCTGTTTCAACCTCTAGAGTTCTCGGATCACTATTTTCAATTGTTCTTACAGTGCTTGACTCTTATCAACCCACTTGCTTTGGGGTGAACTTTCAAGACAGTTTTTTGCGAAAAAGAGCAATGTGAATTGCACTCTCTTGCTTCTCCAGTCCATAGCTGGTCCATGCTTGATTAGTAATACCATCCCAAGGATGATTCCTTCGAGTCCAAGCTTTGTTTCATGTAGTTTGACTGTTTCGTAATGACTGTTTATTCTTAATAGTAGTAGTACATGATGAGTGATTGTGAATCTGAGTTCTCCCATTACTGTGTAGATGGGGATGTTATTTTATCTTGTTAGTATTAAACTGAGTCTGGTAGCACTTTCAAGGTCTATAAAGTTGTCTATGGCTTGACTGTTGATCATAATATGGAGTTTTTCTTCTATGTCTTTATTAGGAGTATATGCCTGTAGTATAATTCATGAATTGTGATCTCAGTCCTTTGATATAGCTTCAAAAGCAATTGCTTGTAGTGTTATTGGTTGGGGGCCTAGTAGTCTGCTGTATCCTGCAGGCACTCATCATTTGAATGCTCTATTTCAGCTGTGTTGACCTTGAAGGCATTTGCTCTTCCTCTGCATTCTTTTGCTCTGTGACCTACTTTGCCACATCATAGGCATAGATTCTCTTTTCTGCATCAATTGTATTCCTGCTTTTCCAGTTTGGGTAGTCTTGAGAATCTATTGGTATCAAGGTCCATGGCATTACCTCCTTATGAGGTTGTTTGGGGCTTAAGTTATGGAGGCTTTGGAGGTACATTGTTTCTAGGTTTGTATGACTGTTGGCTGATTCCCTTCATCTGTTGAATGGGTTGAATCTTTGCTTCTGGCATTATTGCCCAGTTAGCAAATGTAGTTGGTGTTGCAAACTTTTTATACTGATTTTAGTAGCAGTCTAATAGCTCATAACTGGTTCCTTTCTGAATGTAACAGAGATACCCTTCATCTGTGTAGTCTACTTCTGTTATGAGTAGTCTGAAGTCTGACCAGTATTCACTGAAAGCTTGAGATCTTTTTTTGATCTTGTCCATGGCATTAGCTGCCCTTTCCTTAGCTTGCTTATCTCCAAACATATCTTGTAGTACTTCTTTGAACATTGCATAAGTTGTCCATGGTACTGGCATTCCTCCTTTGATGATGGGTACCAGCCAGTTAAGGACTTTGCCTCTGAAGTGGGTCTGAGCATAGTTAATTTTTGCTGTATCTGTTTCATATTTACAGGGTTGTACATTGAATATGAGCAGTAGGTTAGCTAGGAAGCTGCAATGCTTGGTTGGTTCACCCTCAAATTCTTCTGCCTCTTTTGGCTTGATTCCTCCTCCATTGCTACCTGTGTTTTCTTAGATTCCGGTAAGGAGTTGGGCTGTGAACTGTACTAATTGATTATTTGACATGTAGGAGCCTACTTAGAAGTTGCTGGCTTCTCCTGCTCCTGACATGTCAGGTGGTATGAATGGGATGTCTCTGAATAACATGGACTGTTGTGCCATTCTTGTATTGTCTGGTGTTTCTGTTTCTCCAAGCCACCCAGGTTGTGATGGAGTAACTATGGATTGATGAACCAGTTCTTGAGAGTGCAGTGGTGAGATCTTTGAGATTGAAGTTCGCAATGGTGATATTTGGTACTGAAAGGTAGGTGCAATCAAATATGACAAACTACCAATTCTTGACATAGTAAGGAATGTCTGCTTGGTCACTCTTGATGTGACTGGGTCAAGCCACAGATATCTCAATCAAGTAACGATCATAATAGAATGATGTAGCTGCTTCACAGGATCACCCAATACCAGTCAGAACCTTCTTCTCGCCCTTTGAGATATAGGTTGGATGTACATAGGACTATAGTGTGTGAACTAAGTAGTAGCTTATGTTTATAAGTGGTTGCGCAAGGAAACTAAACAACATAAAAGTCCTAGACTTTATATATCCATCACTAGCCTCCTGATTATTCAATGTAATCTAACCATTTCCTGGCCATCTCCCAACCTCCTGAATTCCTCCACAGAAATACCATTAATACAATGGCTAGTATAAACAACAAATAACATAATCATACTTTAAGGAAATCCTCCTGCCTACTGCCATTAATCTGGTTATCATAACAACCCTAACATATAACATAATCATATAACAAATAAAACTATATAACAAAGGAAACCTATTCCTCCACTTCTTCCAGAATACTGAAGAGTCATTGAGACTAGTAGAGCTGTAGCTGTACATATTCATGTGTCATCTGGTTGAGCTCTTGAGTGATCTTAACAGAGATACGATTCATCTCAGCTTCACATAGATGTATGTGAGGAGCATGACTACTAGTGAGAACACTAGTATTTGGTATGTAAAAATAATGATCTGTGACAACACAGTCCTTGCTGTAAGGCAGTATATTCTCAAAGCTAGTGATAGTAAGTTATCCTGTAGTCCTTTCTATTTATACTAGTAATACATGATAATAATAATTACTAACCTTGTCAATAGAACTTACCTCACACAATTTGGCCAAAGCAATCACCCAACATTGCAGAGAATCAGCCTCTAGTACAGATGATGATATTATAAACTACTATATTAACAGCGTGGCCCATCAAGTTGAGAAAACTATTTCTTCCAATACTGCTGCCTACTGGCTTGGAAAACTTGAGTTTAAGTATAAGGAATACCATAAAGGCATATACAATGATGGCCATGAGAGGGATGATAGAAAGAACTATCGCAACAACATATTTCTTCCTCAGATGAATGTATACCAGGAGTCTTTCCTCCAATGGGATGAAGACCTATGGGAACTTCCAATACCAACCCACCTTGGTGGAGATGTGCAGCCTGTCATTCTAGTTATTCAAGATGAGTGCACTTTCAATTCAAATGACAACAAACACTATATTTGAGTTCACCTGCAGTATAAGCCATTGAGGAAAAAGAGACATGGTCAAGGCCTTCATGTGTCTGAATTTCTTACACCAGTTGGTCAGGTGGGAGATGGAAAAGCATGTACTATTCTGAAATGTTGGAGGTAACATCTGGTGGGATGGTAATAAATATCTTGACCAAATCATCAATAAGGTAATTCCAGCCTTTGAGGCTCAATTTTCTGGATGTAAAGCTCTCTTTGCTTTTGACAATGCCTGCAATCATCTTAAATTTGTAGAGGATGCACTTCGAGTTTTTGAAATGAATCTGGAGCCATGTGGAAAAAATATCAAGTAGATGTATGAGACCTATGTTACGGATTCGAACCACCCTGAAGGTGGATATATTCAATTGATGATTTTGCCTGATGGAAGACTAAAGGGACTGAAGATTATCCTAGCTGAATGTGGACTTTGGCTACTAAACTAGAAATGATTTCTTGCCCAATGTTCAATCAAGTCTCAATCAGGAAAGTCAACCAAACCAAACTGAAGGTGTTTGGATAGTGGCAACTATTGTACTCAATCACTTCTTGTAGTTCAACTACAATTTCATAATCAGAAAAGTCAAATTGAACAAGTCATTCTTGAAGCTGGACATGAGGTAATATTTTATCCTACCTTTCATTGCAAGATCAATTTCAGCGAGTATTTTTGGGGAGCTGCCAAGTGCTATGCATGAGAGAACTGTGAGTATGACTTTGAATCTCTGAAGAGCATGGTTCCAGAGGCATTAGCTAGTATACCTAATAAGGTAATATGGAAATACTAGTCTAAGGTTGATAGAATCATAGGGGCTTATTGATCAAAAGGTTATATATGGCTCCCAGGAGTATGAGAAGCTTGTAAGCAGAAAGTATAAATCACACCAGCATGTTTAAAGTATATAGCATCTTGTATGTATCATACTTTTCCCTGAATGTAAGTTGTCTCCATTGAATAAACCCTAAACTTTATACATACAAAAACTTAAAATTTTCCTAAATATACCTTACCCTGATTATATAAGGCATTACATTTTGAAACACCACTAGTACACGTTGTATGCGGTGTGCATCATAGGATCAACTCAATATTAAGGGAGGCTTGTAGGAAACTAGATTCGTAGAAGTTAGCAATGCCGTAAGTTAATTTTAAGATTTCCTCATTATTACATACGTTTCCGAGTTCTTTTCTAGCACACCCTTCATAACATCTTCCTTCAGCCGGCTTGTCATCACCTCCGGTGTTGTGTCGTTTTGCAGTTTCTCCTTTATATATACAGCGATATCATTTCTGCCGGTATTATCGATAGGCTCGCCGCCCCTTCCACCAATATGCCTCTTAACCTCATCACTAACAGGCGGTCTTCCGGTCATAAATAGTCTTGTATCTGGCGACCTCCGTAGAATCCGGTCTAGAGAACTCAGAAACTCAAGCCGATGCTCCGTCAAACATTCATCAAGAGCGTCAATGCATATGAAAGTAGTGTGAGTGGATGAAACGGCCTGGAACATCTGGACAATTCCTGAAACCTCAAGTCCTCGGCCCCCAATCACCTTTTTCTGCTCCCGGTATTCCTTCACTACCACTTCCGGAATTTCTTCCAACCCACTCACAAAATGTCTGAGCAAGGAGCCGAGCATATTGACCGGCGTCTGCTCCTTCCGGGAAGCAAAGTCGATGTAAAAACAGAGAACCGCAATGTTTTTCCCCTGTGCCTGATCGCCTAATGAGTCTATCACCAGAGAACTGTCATTGCATCTTGTCAGCAACACTATTTTTTCGCCAGCGCTCCTAGATTCCGTTTCTCACGTGATGAAGCTCTTTCCTACCCCCGGATGATGGGGGCAGAACAACGCCGTATGGTCAGAATCCTTATTCTCGCTACCGTTACACCAGCTTCTAAACTGTCAATTGGGCAGGGTAAACGTAAGGGTACCGATATATTTGCTTCTATCTGAAAGCAATAAAGAGATTGACAAAAGAATGAATAGAGATTGGTATCGTCCAATGAATGAAGAAACGTATATCTATTAATATAAGAATGTATCATAAAGACTGAATTGATAAACGAAAAAAGAGCAAAGTCTCAGGTCCTTTATTGAAAGAGTCGGTAAAAATAAAAGACAAAGACTTTTATTTCAAAAACGTAATGAAATATCAGAGATCCACCACACTCCCGAATCGCCAAACAATACTAACACATCTGGAACATGAAAAAGGTATCAACTATCTAGTTTTCTAACATCTGGTGTTTCTACTATTTCTCCTTCTGACATCCTATGTTTCTACTATCTAAATCAAAACACCCCAGGATTCTGGTGAGGATGCCGAAACACTAGGTCCAGCTTTAGCTTGTTTCAACATAAACTTCTCAGTTTATAGTACCCATCCCCCCACATGCTCCACTCGCTGCATCCGGATGTCCTAATGCCGCACTTGTGGCTCCAATAGAGATAACCAGGCCAAAATCTTCGACTCCTCATCAATAACACCATTGTTGAATGGGTTCGACACGTTGAAGGTGTTGAGGGAATTGATGTTGTTGCTATAAGTTTGAGACATTTTCCTGCTGTTCAGTTCCCAAAGTGCTATCAAAACGGAGGGCTCGATAAGCTGATAGCCAATTGATAAAGTGGTTGAGAGTTGAGAAGAATCGGGGTCCGATGCGCAGCTTAAGGCCACAGTATGATACAACTTGATGATAGCCCAATCAATCAATCCTAACTTTGTGCAACTGGCACTGTCTTAGAGCCGCATACCTCGCTTCCGGCATGAGACCAACCAGCACGAACATCGCGTTTTGGGCCACAATACAATAGCACAGTTCTGGGGGGTGCAAGAAAGTGATTAATCTTTTGTGGCGTCGTGGCGCTGGCCGCAGTGCTCAACCATGAACTGACTGCTTTCTTTCTTTCCTTCCCAGCCTTGCAAGCATCAATAAAACAGTTGTAGAGTGCTTCTTTTGTCTTAATATCTACAACCTGAATATTCTTCCTTGCCTTCTCCACGACAATGCTATAGAGTTCATTTGAAATAATGTAACTTATTTATCATTTTTTTTTTACTACGTTGTCAAGACTGTTAACATATATTTCTCTTCGCGTCACAGTCGTCGGTTTTCCCGACTATGAGTGGCGCGAAATAGGAGGGGAACCGGCTATTAACAATTGTTTAAAATTTGCAATCACCCTCCAACATCTATTCCTACCTTCCATACATTAGAGCACAGCACATGGAAAATATCATCTTTTGAAAAGATTTTGGTGCCTCACATGGAAAACCTAACATCGTTCCTTCGGTTGCAAATTGGCGGTGAAGGAGTTTTCTCTGCACTCCCTGCGGAAGAGCGAAAAGTTCCAACGGGCAACGACAAATCGATCCACAGTACCTTATCTGAAAAATTAATCATAATTTATAGCCACCATACTTTCCCCCCTCAATTTTCGGGCCAAACCCGCGGGGTGCGTTTTCTGCTGTCAAAGTCGAAAGTCTGCACACGGTATCCGGGTCTGTTTTCGGACCTGACTCGGCATCCGGTGAGGTTTGGGACAAGTAATGGGACGTCAAATTTGTGGTTACTCTGCTATATTACTCAATGGGGGGGGCGAATCTTCACTTCTGGTATGATTTGTAAGTAAAAAATATTCTCGGGCGGGGATACGGTAGGGTAAGGATTACAAGTTATTTCACCAACATGATAAATCACACGAACTCAAGGAAAGGACACTTTCATCACAAAGAAGATGGATGGAGTGTATCTTTATCCCCAGGTGATGACGCTCACAAACAGCGGTGCGGGGATTTATTCTGGAATTCGGAAGAGCGCTATAATAATTGACTTCCTCGTGCAAAATTTCTACCTATACTGTACCAGTGGTTCGGGAATTCAAGCACTTGGACAGATTTAACTATTGGTCGTACAGTTGTTGGTGAAGCTCGGGGAGTTGCCGATATATTTTAGGTTAGGCTGCATAGTAATACGCTAATTTTCTTGACACCTCCACCGGGATACTTACTGGACCTTTATGTATACCCCGGATTAGGGACAGATTAGGGTGCATCGTGATATGTATGGACTATACCCACGGGAGAGGCCTAAACTCGTTCTTTTATACCGGGACATGGTATGGGCGATGCTCTGTCCATATCCTCTGAGAAATGTTCCCCGGCATGGAATAGGCGGATGGCAGCAGAGCATTATCGACACAGTATAAGAGCTTTAGATTTCTCTCCTCCGTTCCAAACTATTTTGCCGTACTACTAAAAACATTATACCCTCGCAGCCTCCGAAAGAAATCTAACCGAAAACAAATCAATCAACCAACCCATCTCTCCATCTCGCTATAGATCTATCCTAAAAGAAGAAAAAAAACAGAATGTATTACCCAAAACCCCTCCTTTTGGCCCTAATGACCCTCGCAGCCTCCACCGTCCTCGCCGAAGAAGTCCACAGCACCGCATCTTTCGATAACGTCTACGACCTCCCGGACCTGCCCACCCTTGACCTCGCCTGCTCCAACGGCGTCGCAGGCCTCTCATCCACCCTCGGCCTCGACCGCATCTCCCAGGTACCGCACTATCCGCTGGTCGGCGTGATCGAGAAGGTCGAGGGCTGGGGATCACTGAGCTGCGGGAAGTGCTTCCGCGTCATGAACCAGCAGAGCGGGCAAAACATCAATATCATTGCTGTGGATCATGCGGATATGGGATTGGTTTTGAGTCTTGCTGCGTTGGATCAGTTGACAGGGGGACAGGGTCAGGTGCTTGGTAGGGTGGATGTTAGGTATGAGGAAATAGGCAGGTGGGAGTGTGGGTTGTAAGGGGGAATGTGGTATTGGAGGTTGTGAGAGGTATGTGGGGGAGGGAGGACAAGGATAAGAGCATTTTTGGAGTTTTTTTATAGTTTTTCGTCGTTTATTTGTGGGATTTTACCTCATGTTGGTTGAGCCAGATGATGCAAATGTGTTTTATGATACGAGTATTGAATTAAGATACTAATATATGCGGGGGAAACTTTTGGGTTCAAAAATTAGATTTTCTAAAACAGAATGGGGAGATGACTAAAAAAATTTATTTCCTAAAAATTAGTGAGCGAGTATGATTGCTGGTGGATATGAATTTCGATTTTTTGAATCATAGAAACCGGGTGAATCAACTTTATTGCCGGGTATGGTACATGTGTCAATGATCAACAACTTCGAGCTCCAAAGCCAAAATTATCCTCCGCCTGAAATGCTAGAAGTAACATAGCTCACAACACCCAACAGCCCTCACCACGCCAGGAAAGGACACACCCCCCAGGTAAACTTTCTAGGTTATTCAAGTCCAGTCCTCCAACCCTAGACTTTCTCATTGTTAATACACAGTCATTGTACATGACATCGCAGCATTTCATTACGAACAGATTGTCGCATCCCACTTTCTTTTAAGCGATAACGGTATTAGCACAAAAGGATTAATTCTATATTCCCCCCGTCTTTTAGCTCCATACAAATCAAGATTTCAAAAATATAAACTTTATTGAATTGTTGACATCATTAGTCAATTGACGCACGTTTTATAGTCCCCGGTTAATAGCTTGTCAGTGATAAAGTTTGTTTGCGGGTAATTTATGCAATCAAAACAGATAATATATAAACTGTCGCGGGACATAAAATGAGACTCGAATTTTAAGAAACTTTAATGCAGTATCTTTGGTTTCTTTGGTAGGTACTCCAATAAGCCAAGATTTAATAAAGAATTTGGTTCGTGCACAGGAAATCACTCGATTCCCAATTTCCGACACTACAGTGCGGCGCACCCACCCCAATCATGCGAGATTCATTCTTTTCCCTAAAGGAAAAGAAGAGAAAAAGAGAAAAAAAACCCCCACCTGGGAGGAAATTATAATGTAGGCATTCACAAACCAACCCGGACTCCGACGCCAAATCCTCCAAAGTCCTGGACACACCGGTATCCGAAGGACCGCCCCGGTTATCTCTGTGCCTGACCTACCTACCACCCGCCGCGACTTAGGAATCACCCGACAGGATATTAGAACTAGAAACTCAAAGTAATCAGCAGAGCAAAACACATCTGTCAAACTAAAATAAATAACCATTCATGCACGAGAGGAAGCTCTGATATAAGCGAACACTGACCACAGTTTCCACAAAAGTTATTGTAAATGTAGATAGGAAGGATTACCTAACCCTAGAATATATACCGTATTGAACGTGAAAGCAGAAGATAAGTCTGGCGCTGCGTTACTCAAGATCTTATGTTAAGGAACGATGGCCGCTTCTTGAAAGTGTGTGGGTGGGATTAGCTTCGCATTGGAGTGGAGGTGGTGTTGTGGACTGAGGAATAATTATGAACTTTCGCCTAATCGGGGTTTTAGAATGGAAAAATAATGTCTGGATGGGTAAAGCGAGTGGCATGATTACTTAAGGTCTGACTTGTTCTTAAGATCAGCTCGTGGCAGAGGTGCAAATCTTCGAAGCGATTTCACTTTCTATTGTCGCTGAAATGCTGGAGCTAGACTTTCTTCGGAATAATATTATGTGAAACGCCATACGCTAACAGCGAGTGTACATTAGATGCATCCTTGCATAATTTATATCTGTCTATCTATCTATCTATCTATCCGCCTATCTATCCTTTAGAGAGGAAAGAAAAGAGAGAAACACGATAACAAAAGAGAAACAGGGGAAAGAATACTAGTATCCCTCTTTCGCCGATAACGGGTACACGCCGACAATGAAAAATGTAATTGAATTACAGGAGAGAGGGCAAAAATAGAGAAAATAGCACGCAGACTCACCCGGGAATCGGAATGAAAAGAAAGAAAGTCTCCTCCAATATGCTCAATGAACTTGTGATAAATAATAACTGAAGATAAAAATGAATTACGAAGACATAAAACGTGGTCTCAGCGAAAGCCAGGTTTGAAGGAGGTTCAATGTTTTTACTGGGAATAAAGAGGGGAAAATAAGAGAGGAAAAGATAAGACGGATTTGTGATGGTGAATATATCGTGGGCTGTATGCCGTAGGCTAAACAGCTCTTGAACGAGTGAAAGGGAGCGGTCCAGGTAAAAGGTTCGGAAGTGCTACATTCCCGCGTTGGAAAGAAGGAAGGAAGAGGGAAGATATGCAAGGACGGATATGGCAGATATCACTCCCGAGGTTTAAACTGCGCAGGTGCTGGTGGGCTTGGTTTCTGGGGTCGGAGAAACTTCATTACACGGCGATATCTCTTCTTAAAGGCTGATGCAGGTGGTTTTCGTTCTTCATCCTTAGGTTCCTCGGGGTTGACAACCTCCGGAGTTTGTTGTGACCTGACGGCCTCAGGAGGTATCTGCACGGTAGCCTGGCAGAGGAGGACCTGGCTTTCATTTTCTGGTGTGTTAGGATTGGCAGTTACTCGTCCCTTTAATAGCTGGACAACTACGTCATGTCCATTTGAGGCAGCACGGGAGAGCGGTGTCCGTCCATCGTTGTCGGTCATATTGCGGTTGACATTTGTGCATTGAAGAAGTAGTTTCACCACGGAATCACGTCCATATGCTGCAGCAGACGACAGTGGTGTTGACCCTTCATGGTCTGGCGCATCCGGGTTGACATCTTTCCGCTCGAGAAGAAGCTTCACCACAGAATCATGTCCATTATTCGCAGCGAAGAGTAGTGGTGTTCGACCCTTCATGGTCTGGCGCATCCGGGTTGACATCTTTCCGCTCGAGAAGAAGCTTCACCACAGAATTATGTCCATTTGATGCAGCAAGCCGGAGCGGTGTTCGTCCCTCGTTGTCGGGCGCATCCGGGTTGACATCTTTCCGCTCGAGAAGAAGCTTCACCACCCCACCATGCCCCCGCGCAGCAGCACCCCAGAGTGGTGTTCGTCCCTCGTTATCTAGCGCATCCGGGTTGACATCTTTCCGCTCGAGAAGAAGCTTCACCACAGAATCATGTCTATTTAATGCAGCACACCAGAGTGGTGTTCGTCCCTCGTTGTCGGGCGCATCCGGGTTGACGTCTTCCCGCTCGAGAAGAAGCTTCACAAACGCCTCATGCCCCTTCAGCGCTGCCCACGATATTGGTGGCAGACCTGAGCAATCTGCTTTATTGATATCTGAACCCTCTGTTTCCATTGATGCTATTGCCAGCTCGAGAATCCCAAAAAATGATGCACAGTGTAGTGCTGTGCACTGTGAAGAATTATAGCTATCATAGCTGAAGTCAAGGCCCACCATCTCCTGCAGAAGTAATATAGCCGAAACGTGATTCTCGTAATGGCCTATGACCTCAAGTGCCAACGATTTTGCATGGTTCGAGAATTCCTTTTTCGCATGTGTTCCCCAATGTAGTGATGCATATCGGAGAAAGGGTACATCGCCAAGGCCGGGAAGTGGATAAGGAGAGAGGCTCTTTACTCTTTGTGAACTAAGATATGTCAAGCACGTTTCGGCAATTATCGAATGAGCTCGGGGGAAGAGGTCCGGATGAGATGAAAAGTACTCTTGAAGGGTATGGTGGACCAATCGCACAGTCGAGGCTTCCTTGTCCACGGTTATAAGTCCCTGGCAACAGTTTAGCAAGGTTCCTATCAACGGAACATTGTCGCTATCGAAATCCCTGGACCCTATCTCCACTGCGAGGGCATGACAGAGCTCGTCTACTGAAAGTGGACGATCCGAGTGACATATCCACATTAGTGTAGCCATCGCAAGTTCTGACGTTGCCCCACTTTGTGCTCTTATCCTTTCCAAAGTCGCACCATATGCATTCTCTAACCCTAGCCCTGCTCCGTCCGTCGTGGCCTTTAGTCTTCCTTTCCTCCGAGCGATTGTTGTTTCTCGCAGGATTGACTCGATATTAAGGGAAACCAGTAGAAAACTAGATTCACCGAAGTTAGCAATGCCGTAGGTTAACTTTAAAATGTCCTCAATATTACATACGTTTCTGAGATCTTTTCTGGCACACCCCTCATGATATCTTCCTTCAGACGGCTTGTCATCACCTCCGGTGTTGTGTCCTTTTGCAGTTTCTCTTTTATATATACAGCGATATCATTTTCCGTCGGTTTTATCGATAGGCTCGCCGCTCTTCTACCAAGATGCCTCTTAACCTCATCACTAACAGGCGGTCTTCCGGTCATGAATAGTCTTGTCTCTGGAGACCTCTGTAGAATCTGGTCTAGAGAACTGAGGACCTCAAGCCGATGCTCCGGAATACATTCATCAAGGGCGTCAATGCATATGAACGTAGGTTTTGAGGATGAAACGGCCTGGAACATCCGGACAATTCCCGACGCCTGAAGTCCTCGGCCACCAATCACCTTTTTCTGCTCCCGGTATTCCTTCACTACCACTTCCGGAATTTCTTCCAACCCACGCACAAGCTGTCTGAGCAAGGAGCCGAGCATATTGACCGGTGTCTGCTCTTTCCGAGAAACAAAGTCAAAGTAAAAACAGAGGACTGCAATGTCTTTCCCCCTGGCTTGGTCGCATAAAGAGTCTATCACCAGAGAACTACCATGCCATCTCGTAAGTAACACCATTTTCTCGCTAGCCCTCCCGGATTTATTTTCTTACGTGATGAAGCTCTTTCCAACCCCCGGATGCCCGTGGCAGAACAACGCCGTATGGTCGGATTCCTTATTCTCGCTACCATTACACCAGCTTCGAAACTTCTCAGTTCGCAGCACCCATCCCCCCACATGCTCCACTCGCTGTGTCCGGATGTCCTGATGCCGCGCCTGTGGCTCCAATGGAGATAACCAGGATAAAACCTTAGACTCCTCGTCAATAACACCATGGTTAACGGTACACTCGTTGTAGGTTTTGTTGTTGCTATTCCATACGTTGAATGAGTCCCGGTTATTGTTATATGATTGGGACATTTTTCTGTTCTTTGGTTGTTGAAGTGCTATCAAAACAGATACTGGTTCACCGATGGTTGTTTGAGGAAGATGTCGAGAGTTGAGAAGAAGCGGGGTTAGTTGCAAAGCACAAAGCCATGGTGGCACGAGATGAAGGCCCAATCCATGCGAAACTGATATTATCTGAGAACATACTTCGCTTCGGCTATGAGGCCAACCGACAAACAAGTTGGGCATTGTGCCACTACCCTATTCAGTCCACCAACACACCTCAACATTCAATTTTCTCTGCTGTATGCTGTACCGTATGATATTACATCCATTACCACAATACCCTGGCGTGATAACTCGAATGTATGAAAGGTTGATCAGACAGCAATGATGGCTTCTGCAATTATCTAGCTGATCTAGCTGGTTTTCTACTCCACAAGCGACCTTTTTTCCACAGTATTCCAATCGAACCATCCAAGTGGCTAGTGGTAATAAGTATTCAAAACTATTGCCAACCCGCCAACCACCACAATCAGAAATTATCCCATGAAACATTTCCTCGCTCCCCACTTCTCCCTCTCCTTGAACCCTGCTGTCATGGAAAGTCACTCGGCTCATTGAGTTCCCTGGAGTTTATTCCCCTTCCCTGCTGACCCAGCTTCGACACTAGCGCACGGTCCTGGACTCAGAGATACAAGTGCACTAGACCGGGTGTTGAGGTGGTTATTCTAGCGCGGTCATAACCTCAACCGCAACTTAGCCTTCTCATTACAACGCCATTTAGCGCGTAGAGCAATGGTGTTTATAGGACCATTCCTAATTTCTCTAAGATCTCTACCGCTCAACTTTGCTGCAGTGTTCTCTACAGCTCCTACCGTAAACAAACCGCTCCTAACCGCACCTCGTTTACAAAATTTTTATTTTTACAAAAGTGAATAAAATCTATATCAACATTACGCCCGAAAAGAAAAGATGCACCAGTTTTTTGGCTTACCAGACCATTCAATGAAAATATTCCAAAAGTCCGACTTCATCATAACATCCATGAAACGCTCTATTTTACTAACCCAGCTGGGCAAGGACTTAGCGAAGACCCTCTTGTCCTTTTCTATCATTGACGGCAAAAATTCATTCGATTGGATTGTGGCCTAATATCCATCTAGAAGTACTTATGGATTTAAGTTGCATGTATTCAAAGTTCAGAAGCGATGGTTCCTAAATCCAATTGTTGCCAGCGGTAAAACTTATACACTTTTGTCCTCCCTTGTACCGTAGATGTATGATACTGAACCGCTTCACCTTTTATGTCACACTGAGTTCTGCGCAAGCGGGCATAATTCTAGCCACGCCCAATTCTTAACAGACACAATCGCTTTGTTTATCGATTTTTACATAAACCTGCCCTTCCTTAAGAACAAACCTTACTGAGGTTGGCTTGCGACGTTATTAATGTTACCCAACATAGCCCCAAGTCTGGTTGAAAAATCCATGTGGTGAGTAGTGATCACATTCAATCAGATACGACCCAAATTCTGAGAATAACTCGAGTCATTTCTAATTCCCGGGTGGGCACTGGATTATCACTATGATAAGTTAAGTGAACCGAACACCTACTCTACCACACCTACGCTTTCTTAAGCACAAAGCCTTAGCATCGGTTCAACCGGGCAGCCACACTGAAAGCCACCGCCGCATCCAACGCGTCGATCATCACAACTAAGTTATGATACAAAAGAAAAAGAAGCGAAGAAAAACCGATGACAAAAGAAATACAAGAATGCTACTCCGCAAGTGATAACTATGACATCCCAATAATCAAAGATCTAGCTTAACAAGAGAAAGGACAAAAAGTGAGAACATAGCAACCAGACCCCCCCTCCCGGGAGTCGGAATGAAAAGAGAGCACTCGAGTAACAAATTCTCCTCGAGTGTCCATCATGAGCTTGTGATAAATGGAAACAGGTTTTATACAAGTGAAGATTAAATGAGTTATGAAGACATAAAATGTAGACTCCGCTAAAGGGAAGTGGGAAAAGGGTTGAATGGCGTGTACAGGGAATAACCAGAGGGAACGAAATGAGGGGAAGATCAAATGGAGCTGTAATTGGTGAATATATCGTGGGCTGTATACCATAGGTTAAGCAATTCTTGGAGGAGTGAAGAGGAGAGTCCACGTAAAAGGCTCGGAAGTGCTACATCCCCGTGCGGTGAAGAAGGAAGGTAGTGGAGAAATACACAGGGATAGAAATGATAGGTATCACTAGCAAGGATTTGACCTAGCTGGTGGCGGTAGGTTTGATTTCTGGGACGGAAAATTTCCATTACCCGGCGATATCCTCTCTTAACAGTCAATGCAGGTGGTTTCGGGCTGTCATCCTTGGGTGGTACGGGTTTCAGAAGACTCGGACTGTGTCGACACTCAACCACGTTAGAGGCACCTGTCGGGGAAGTATGTTGGAGTGATGCTCGGTTTTCTTTGTCTGGCGAATCAGAATTGGCAGTTTCCCGCCCTTCCAATAACTTGACAACTTCATCCTGTAATTTTGAGGGAGCACAAGAGAGGGTTGTTTGTCCTTGATTATCCAGCCTATTAGGGTCGATTTCTTGCTGTTCAAGAAGTAGCTTCACCACAGAATCATGTCCACTTGATGCAGCAACCTGGAGCGGTGTTCGGCCTTGGTTGTCTGGCGTATCCGGGTGGACATCTGGATTTTCGAGGTGTAGCTTTACAACTAGATCATGTCCGCAAGCGGCAGCGCACCAGGATAGTGTGAACCCTTCTTTATTTGGCGCATCCGGTTTGACGTCTTCCCGCTCAAGAAGTAGCTTCACCACTGCATAATGTCTATTATTTACAGCCCACAAGAGCGGAGTTCGTCGTCATTATCTGACATATCAGGATTTAAATCTTCCCGCTCCAAAAGAAGGTTCACCATTGCATAATGTCCATTATGCGCAACCCTGAATAGTGGTGTTCTGCCTTTTTTGTCTGGAATATCGGGGTGGACGCCTTGCCTCTCGAGAAATAGGTTCACTATCATATCATGTCCATTCGCGGCAGCACACCAGAGTGATGTTCTACCATCATCTGGTATATCCGGGCTAACGTCTGAAAATATTCGTGATTTGAAAGCTTGCTCTTGTGAGAGAGTAGGCAGTACAAAGTGAACAAATATAGTAGAAACTTAAAGATATTATAAACTTGCGCTACTAAATCTAAGTGTAAACGAAGGGAAAGACTTCCTCTATATATACCCTTCCAACGTTAGACTAGCAACCACGCAACCATTCCATACTGAGAAACAAAAAACGGGGTAGATCCGTTTCAAGGCACCTATAGGAAATGGAACGGACAGCGAAGGAAAAATACTCGCAGGGCAGTCGAGCAGAGGGGAAGAAGTTCACTTCTCCAACAAACAGGCCGAAAAAAGGGGAATCGTAAAGGCAAGGGAGAACAAACACCACCAGAAGGGGCAATTGCCGCACGCACGACTAGAGGTCAAATTTATTCGTCAGAAGTAAAAATATAATTCCGTCACTGGAATTGCTACTGAAAGAAAAACAAAAAGAAGATTCGTAAAAGAGAAAATAAACCCGTGTTCCCGATCCCGATGTCCCGATGTTCGTCCGTTGTCCGCTGCTCCTCTGCTCCTCTTTCCGCCTAACTACCAATTCCCTTGCCAAGCCATCAACCAAGCTAACTAGCAAACAAAACCGAGGTAACTAGGAAACAAACATTTCCCCTCTTCCACTAAATGTCCAAACCCTGACCCTCATAACTGTTGAAGATTGAGGGTGATGAAGTACTTTCCCTCTGCTAAAATAGCGCAATAGTTAGTTAGAACTTGGGATAGTTATTTGGTTGTAATTGCGACACTCTTCCGACTATTATAGTCACATCATTTCTATTTTCAGATAACTTAGCTTTTGCATATACTTTCCTTTTATGAGTTTTATTTATAACAAGTGATGGACATAAGTGTCGTTGATTGTTAGAGTGTATCACAGTTACGTTTATGTTTTCACATCTTTCAGTCATAACTGTTTCTCGTTTCTGTGTATTTAAACACCGGGATATCGCACATAGTTCAATAAGAATAACAAGGATTACTCTTCGCTACGCTCTTTACCTATCTTAACCACTCTCTTTTCTACGCCCTGGTAATCATCTCAAAGTTGTTTCTCCATCGAGTTTTACCGCTCTTGCTGTTCTTCCAGTCAGCCTCACGCACCATTATCGATTAATAACAACTAGCTTATCCGATCAAAATAAAACACAACTTCTAGCTAAAACCTTGCAGACCATTTTCCTTCCCCACAATACCAACGAAATATATCTATAAATTCTAACACGTGATTCACGCATATGAGTCATACACACATGAAGGGAAATCGTACATTTTAAAAACGTCTTCATGGTCAAGAAGTAACTTCGCCAGCCCCTGATGTCCCTTAACCGCCGGCCATGATATTGGCGCCAGACCTGTGCAATCTCATTCGCTTATACCGGAACTCTCAATTTCCATTAAGGCTATTGCCAGCTCGAGAATCCCAAAAAAATGATGCACATTGTAACCCAGTCCACTGTAAAGGATTGTAACCGTCCTTGCTGAGGTCATCACTCACGATGTCTTGCAGAAGTAGTAAAGCCGATATGTAATCCTCGTAATGGCCCAGACCTCCAAGGCCAACGATTTCGCATGATTTGGGGACTCCTCGCATGCGTTCCCCAATGTAGAGAAGCATATCAAAAAAACCGTACATCTCCAAAGCCGCGAAGCGGGGGGAGAGGCTGATGACCTGCCTTGAGCTTAGATGTGCTAAGCACGTTTCGGCAATTGCCGAATGAGCTCGAGGAAAAAGGTCAGGATCGGACGAAAGATACTCCTATAGGGTACTCGGAGGGTATCATACACTAAATAATGGAAAACTATTTCTGCAGATCCCATACCAGTCTTTATGGAGACAAGGATTATGTTTTCCATTTTTCAATAACCCCCCCGAGTATGGTGGACCAATCGCATGGTTGAGGCTTCCTTGTCCACAGTTATAAGTCCCTGGCAATAGTTTAGCAATGTTCCTATCAACGGAACATTGTCGCTATCGAAATCCCTGGATCCTATCTCCACCGCGAGGGCATGTCACAGCTCATCCTCTTTCAGCGGACGATCCAGGTGACATATTCACATTTATGCGGCCATTGCAAGTTCTGACTTGGCTCCGGTTTGTGCTCTTATCCGCTCGAGCGTTGTGCCATATGCATCCTCCAACCCTAACCCTGCCCTATCTGCGATGGCCGGTAGTCTTCCTTTGCTGCGAGCGATTGTTGTTTCTCGCAGGATCGACTCAATATTAAGGGATACCAGTAGAAACCTAGATTCATAGCAGTTAGCCAATAGAATGGTATTAACTTTAAGATGTCCTCACTACTACTTGCGTTTCCGAGACCTTTTCAGGAACACCCTGTATGATGTCTTCCTTCAACCCGCTGGTCATCAAGTCCGGTGTTATACCCTTATGCAGTTTCTCCTTTATATATATACAGTGATATCATTTTCCGTCGGCATTATCGTTAGGTTCGCCGCTCTCTCACCAAGTTGCCTCTGAACATCACCACAAATATGTGGTCTTCCCGTCATAAATAGCCGTGTTTTGGGAGCCCTCTCTAGAATCAGGCTTCGAGAACTAAGAACCTCGACTCTGTACTCCGACATACATTCGTCAAGAGCGTCAATGCATATGAACGTAGGCTTTGTGGATGAAACGGCCTGGAGCATCCGGACAATTCCCGACACCTGAAGTCCTCGGCCCCCAATCACCTTTTTCTGCTCCCGGTATTCCTTCACCACCACTTCCGGAATTTCTCCCAACCCACTCACAAACTGTCTGAGCAAGGAGCCGAGCATATTGACCGGTGTCTGCTCGGGAAGCAAAGTCAAAGTAAAAACAGAGGACCGCGATGTGTTTCTGCCCGGCCTGATCACCTAGAGAATCTATCAGCAGAGAACTGGCATTCCCAGGATGACCGTTGCAGAACAAGGCCGCATGGTCGGGTTCCTCTTTCCTGCTACCATTACACCAGCTTCTGAATTTCTCAGATCGCAGCACCCAGCGTCCCACCTCCTTCACCCGCTGCGTCCGGATGTCCTGATGCCGCACCTGTGGCTCCAATGGAGATAACTGTTGGAAATTGTCCCCGAGTATTAGTTTCGATTTCATTCTGCATCTTTCTCTCTGGTCTATATTTTTGATGAACTCCTTACTGCACTCTCTTTGATATTTTGAAACTGTTTATATTTCTCCTTGCTGTTAAAGTTTTTCTTATTGTTTCGGTGGAGAAATTTTTCTTCCCCCTTACTGGCGGTGAAAATCTTCACCCACACAGGCACGGCGTGGGAGGAAAGGAAGTCCTATGATAAATAGGGCCTGGTCAGTTAGATAGAAATATTATGCGAACTTGAACATCTATCTTGTGCCCTTGTGAATTCCTAAACTTTATCTATTCTATCTATCGATCTACAGCTTTTATACAATTTTCCTCCTGTCGTTCTGCCTATTTTATTACAATAACCAGGCCAAAATCTTCGACTCCTCATCAATAACACCATGGTTGAATGTGTTCGATACGTTGAAGGTGTTGAGGGAATTGATGTTGTTGCTATAAGTTTGAGACATTTTCCTGCAGTTCAGTTCCTAAAGTGCTATCAAAACGGAGGGTTCGATAAGCTGATACCCAATTGATAAAGTGGTTGAGAGTTGAGAAGAATCGGGGTCCGATGCGCAGCTTAAGGCCACAGTATGATACCACTTGATGATAGCCCAATCAATCAATCCTAACTTTGTGCAACTGGCACTGTCTTAGAGCCGCATACCTCGCTTCCGGCATGAGACCAACCAGCACGAACATCGCGTTTTGGGCCACAATACAATAGCACAGTTCTGGGGGGTGCAAGAAAGTGATTAATCTTTTGTGGCATCGTGGCGCTGGCCGCAGTGCTCAGCCATGAACTGACTGCTTTCTTTCTTTCCTTCCCAGCCTTGCAAGCATCAATAAAACAGTCGTAGAGTGCTTCTTTTGTCTTAATATCTACAACCTGAATATTCTTCCTTGCCTTCTTCACGACAATGCTGTATACTCGTGCCAAGGTTGTGGCTGCCAGCCACAACCCACCATTGCTCGCAGGCTCGCAACCGTGGGCACTCTCAAGAGAGTGCCCGACAGCCCAACGTAACAACCCGGCTCAACATCACTTTGTGGCTCAACAAACATAAAATTGAGGCTCAACTAAATGTCACGGCTCAATGTTGGCTTGTAGTTTAATGTAACTTTGTGGATTAATAAAACTTTAAATGACTATGATACATTATATTCTACCTTGTAGAGGTTTTAATTTTCCAGACCTTACATGTCGCTTAATACCAGCAATTATTAATTTAGATGTTTTCTTTTTATACATCCAAATAGTATGCCTTTCTTTTGCACATGCTTTGATCTTATCTAGGAAAGGTTTGCATGCAGCTTGATCTGCTCTTTTCTTTGCATTCTGAGCTTGTCTTAGCTACCTTTCTGCCTTTTCCACCTCAACCTCTTCCCTTCTCATTACCATCTGACTGGTTTCAGAGGCATAAATGACACCTCCTCTCTATACCTGCCTTCGGTTTTGTGCTCTATGCCTAGCACTCCTTGCCTCCTCTGCAGCCTGTATATGCTCCATATGGTCAATAGCCAAAGCACTAGACTGTGCTTGTGTCAACCCCCCCTGGAGCACCAATCCCAGCCGGTGCTGGAAAGTTGGTGAAAGGTTAACCACACCATGCAGTAGTCCCTCCCCTTGTCACTTTAGACTTCAAATTGTGAGGGGAACAGTATTACAGGAGGATGGTAATTGTTATAGTGGGGTGACTGCCTGGTATAGAATAACCTGTACCTCTCGCAACTTGGAAATTACAGTGTCTGGATTGTAAGGGATAAGTCCAGTAGCCCAAAAGGTGGAATGTATTGTTGAGGGCTTGAAGGTTTGCTGACATATTGAATCAATTTTGTTTAAAAACTCCACTTTATCAAACTCTCCATATCCGGTATGGGTGGCAGCTTCCACTGCTTCAGTATGGTAATGCTTATATGATTGAAAGACAACCACATCAAGGGGCTGTAGTAGGTGACTTGTATAAGGAGGAAGGCAGAAAATGTTCATCTGATGTTCATCACTGAAGTCAATAAACTGTTTTGTACAGTGAGAGCCAAACCTATCAAGCAGCAGGAGGTGATGGGTACCAGCTTGTCTCACTGAAGAATGAAGTTTAAAGTAGGTAAGCCACTTCATCGACAACTCATCATTGCTGTAACCAGACTCAGATGTACCAACAAGATAGTTGTCTGATATTGATGTTGTAGTATACCAAGGCTCCTGGTGAATTATTCTGGGAATTATAATCATTGGTGGTAGGACATGCTGTTATGGGGTAGTCCAACTGTAGATAGGTCTGGTAGGTCTAAGCTGTAAGTTTCTTGAAATGAGGTAAGGTAAAGATAAAATGAAGATCGTTAAGGTAGACTCGTATTTCCAAAGGCTTGGAAAGAATAAGTGTAATAAGGTTTTTCAAGAATAAGATAATAAATATATTAATAAGATCCCTTCTCCGTTGCTTGATGTTTCTAATAGCTGGGAGTACCTCAATATTTATATTCCACGTCTGGGTTATTGCAGGCTACAATCAACTCCCATACTATCTAAGTACCTCTGTCGAAAACCTCTTAATTTCCCTAAGTGTGAACACCCTTGACCCTGAGAATATTTGCCCTGCTTAGCTTTAATCTCTTCAAACTCCTATTATCTCTAGGGGGTGTGAATGCTCCTCCAGTAGGTAGTCTTTGATCTCTCTACTGTATGAACTTAATTCGAGTATGCTGCCCTAATGGTAACTATACCAATTATTCTGCTTCAAAACATAAAGTGATCAGCTTTAATGAATGAGCGCAGCCATTGTGTTGCATATTGATGCATCACAAAGCCCATCAGATATATAGGGTTTTGCTCTGGATCGAGCCAATAGCTTATCCAGCGAAAACCTCTCATACTGATTCTTGAGTAGGACCTCTTGGGGCACTACTTCTTTCAAAGCAAGAGGCTCAGCTCTATGGCTACCTGTCGGTGCCATATGCTCGCGATATTCGGTCACCAAGGTTTCTTCCCAAATCGTCCCATTACCTATCAGCCACTATATTTAACTGCTAATGTACAGAATAATAGCTTGCTCAAAACTTAACCGAATTCCTCCAAGTCACTTCTCATGAGTCGCCAAAGGTGCCCTCTCATATATCCTACGGACAGCATCCAGTCGGACGGACGGTGACGACGTATATAGTGTTATGCTGAAGGTGTCATTTATTGTGGCTAAAGTGTTGGGACGCAACTCAACCGTAATACCGTGATGACGCCCAGTCCCTTCATGGGGGCTGCAGGGGTATGGTAGAAATAATCCTGAGTAAAGGCCAGGTAACTTTGGCCCTTTTTTCCATATGCCTAACACATGCCCATTACCACTGATAGTTTTGCAAACACTGATGAGCTCATGATTTGAGGTACTGCCAAGGTAGGATTGCCGACTTGGATCATGAGTAATAATCCATTGATCCTGCCCAATACTAATTCAAAACCCAGTTTTGTCAAAATTATATATGTCACATTTCCGAATATTATATTTTTCGCAAATTGTCTGATATTTTTCAAACCAAGCTTGTATATTGTCGGGCTGGTGGGCATTTTTGCAGTCAATATCAAATGTGTACTGCTTGTGAATAAAGTATTCTGGATGACGCTGGAGAAACCATTGCATCCACTTCTCACTAACTACAGGGGCAGGAGTAGTCCCTATATGAGCCTTTTGGAGAATTGCATTTGCACAGCAAGAAACCATTTGTAGGTGGGCACTGGTACCAACATGGTCAAGCCGATCTAAGTAGTGACACACAGCTAGCTCTTGATCTTCTGACAGTTTTTGATTGTGGCCTTGATGATCATGTTTTGATGGATGACCTTTCCAATGTGACTGAAGTCTCAAAACTGGGACTTCATAGGTATGGGCAATAGCAGCAAGGTTTGGGTAGTCCTCATTGGAGTTCTGGAGGATAGTGAGGGCAGCCTGAATTTGTATTTCAATGTCTACATATGGTTTGACCCATTGGCTTGGAGGTATGTGTTCCTGTGACTCAGGCATGATAAAGGATGATAGAGGAAGTATTTGATGAGAAAATGACAAGCACAGGATAACTTTTACGGTTTTATATACTAAGTGCTGAAAAAGAAACCTAGTTCTATTGAATCCAAAGTTTCTCTCTGTACAAAATTCCTTTGAGATACAAAGTTTTATTACACTTCAAAATGCCATTACACTACAGTTTTCTATTTAGTTACGAAGTTTGTTTTTGCTCCATTCAGCTACAAAGTTACATTAAACTACAAGCCAACATTGAGCCACGATGTTTAGTTGAGCCTCAATTTTATGTTTGTTGAGCCACAAAGTGACATTGAGCCACAAAGTGATGTTGAGCTGGGTTGTTACGTTGGGCTGTCGGGCACTCTCTTGAGAGTGCCCACGGTTGCGAGCCTGCGAGCAATGGTGGGTTGTGGCTGGCAGCCACAACCTTGGCACGAGTAGAGTTCATTTGAAATAATGGAACTTATTTATCATTTTTTTTACTACGTTGTTAAGACTGTTAACATATATTTCTCTTCGCGTCACACTTGGTTTTCCCGACTATGAGCGGCACGAAATAGGAGGGGAACCGGCTATTAATAATTGTTTAAAATTTGCAATCACCCTCCAACATCCATTCCTATCTTCCATACATTAGAGCATAGCACATGGAAAATATCATCTCACAGAAAAGATTTTGGTGCCTCACATGGAAAACCTAACATCTTTCCTTCGGTTGCAAATTGGCAGCGAAGGAGTTTTCTCTGCACTCCCTGCGGAAGAGCGAAAAGTTCCAACGGGCAACGACAAATCGATCCACAGTACCTTATCTGAAAAATTAATCATAATTTATAGCCACCATACTTTCCCCCCTCAATTTTCGGGCCAAACCCGCGGGGTGCGTTTTGTGCTGTCAAAGTCGAAAGTCTGCACACAGGATTTGGGTCTGTTTTCGGACCTGACTCGGCATCCGGTGAGGTTTGGGGCAAGTAATGGGACGTCAAATTTGTGGTTACTCTGCTATATTACTCAATGGGGGGGGCAAATCTTCACTTCTGGTATGATTTGTAGGTAAAAAATGTTCTCGGGCTGGGATACGGTAGGGTAAGGATTACAAGTTATTTCACCAACATGATAAATCACACGAACTCAAGGAAAGGACACTTTCATCCCCAAAGAACATGAATGGAGTGTATCTTTATCCCCAAGTGATCACGCTCACAAACAGCAGTGCGGGGATTTATTGTGGAATTCGGAAGAGCGCTATAATAATTGACTTCCTCGTGCAATATTTCTACCTATACTATACCAGTGGTTCGGGGATTCAAGCACTTGGACAGATTTAACTATTGGTGGTACAGCTGTTGGTGAAGCTCGGGGAGTTGCCGATATATTTTAGGTTAGGCTGCATAAGTAATACGCTAATTTTCTTGACACCTCCACCGGGATACTTACTGGACCTTTATGTATACCCCGGATTAGGGACAGATTAGAGTGCATCGTGATATGTATGGACTATACCCACGGGAGAGGCCTAAACTCGTTCTTTTATACCGGGACATGGTATGGGCGATGCTCTGTCCATATCCTCTGAGAAATGTTCCCCGGCATGGAATAGGTGGATGGCAGCAGAGCCTTATCGACACAGTATAAGAGCTTTAGATTTCTCTCCTCCGTTCCAAACTATTTTGCCATACTACTAAAAACACCACACCCGAGCAGCCTCCGAAAGAAATCTAACCAAAAACAAATCAATCAACCAACCTATCTCTCTCCCTATAGATCTATTCTAAAAGAAATACAAACAAAATGTATTCCCAAAAACAGTCCTTTTGGCCCTAATGACCCTCGCAGCCTCCACCGTCCTCGCCGAAGTCCACAGCACTGCAGCTTACGATAACGTCTACGACCTCCCGGGTCTGCCCACTCTTGACCTCGCCTGCTCCAACGGTGTCGCAGGTCTCTCATCCACCCTCGGCTTCGACCGCTTCTCCCAGGTACTGCACTATCCGCTGGTCGGCGCCGTTGAGAAGCTCGAGGGCTGGGGATCACTGAGCTGCCGGAAGTGCTTCCGCGTCACTAACTAGCAGAGCGGACAAAGTATCAATATCGTTACTGTAGATCAGGGGGATACGGGATTCGTTTTGAGTCTTGCTGCGTTGGATCAGTTGACGGGGGGACAGGGTCAGGTGCTTGGTAGGGTGGATGTTAGGTATGAGGAGATAGGCGGGTGGGAGTGTGGGTTGTAAAGGGGGGTGTGGTATTGGAGGTTGTGAGAGGTATATAGGGGAGGAAGGGCGGGGGTAAGAGCATCTTTGGAGGTTTTTACACTTTTCCGATGTTTATTTGTGGGATTTTACCTCATGTTGGTTAAGCTAGATGATGTAAATGTGCTGTATGATACGGGTATTGAATTAAGATACTAATATATGCAGGGGAAACTTTTGGGTTCAAAGAATAGGCTTTCTAAAACAGAATGGGGAGATTAAAAAAAGTATTTCCTAAAAACTAGTGAGCGGGTATGGTTGCTGATCGATATGAATTTCCATTCTTGTGAAAATGGCGACCGGGGGAGTCAACTTTATGGCCGGATATGGTACAAGTGTCAAGGATCAACAACTTCAAGCTCCAAAGCCAAAATTATCCTCCGCCTGCGATGCTAGAAGTAGCTCACAACATCCAACAGCCCTCACCATGCCAGGAAAGGACACACCCCCCAGGTAAACTTTCTAGGTTATTCAAGTCCAGTCCTCCAACCCTAGACTTCCTCATTGTTAACACACAGTCATTGTACATGACATCGCAACATTTCATTCCGAACAGATTGCCGCATCCCACTTTCTTTTAAGCGATAAAGGTATTAGCAGAAAAGGTTTAATTCTATATTCCCCCCGTCTTTTAGCTCCCTACAAATAAGATAAAAAATATAAACTTTATTGAATTGTTGACATCATTAGTCAATTGACGCACGTTTTATAGTCCCCGGTTAATAGCTTGTCAATGATAGAATTTGTTTGCGGTTGATTTATGCAAGAAAAACAGATATTCAAACTGTCAGGGGACATATAATGAGACTCGAATGTTAAGAAACTCTAATGCGGTATCTTTGACTGCTTTGGTAGGTATTCCAATAAGCCAAAATGTAATAAAGAATTTGGTTCATGCACTGGAAATCACTCGATTCCCAATTTCCGACACTATAGTGCGGCGCAGCCACCCCAACCATGCGAGATTCATTCTTTTCCCGAAAGGAAAAGAAGAGAAAAAGAGAAAAAAAACACCCACCTGGGAGGAGATTATAATGTAGGCATTCACAGGCCAACCCGGACTCCGACGCCAAATCCTCCAAACTCCTGGACACACTGGTATCCGAAGGACCGCCCCGGTTATCTCTGCGCCTGACCTACCTACCACCCACCGCGACTTGGGAATCACCCGACAAGATATTAGAACTAGAAACTCAAAGTAATCAGTAGAGCAAAACACATTTGTCAAACCAAAATAAATAACCATTCATGCACGAGAGGAAGTTCTGATATAAGCGAATACTGACCACAGTTTCCACAAAACAAGTTATTATAAATGTAGATAGGCAGGATTACCTAACCCTAGAATATATAGCGTATTGAACGTGAAAGCAGAAGATAAGTCTGGCGCTGCGTTACGCAAGGCCTTATGTCAAGGAACGATGGCCGCTTCTTGAAAGTGTGTGGGTGGGATTACCATCGCATTGGAGTGGAGGTGGTGTTGTGGACTGAGGAATAATGATGAGCTTTCGCCTGATCCGGGTTTTAGAATAGAAAAATAATGTCTGGATGGGTAAAGCGAGTGGCATGATTACTTAAGGTCTGACTTGTTCTTAAGATCAGCTCGTGGCAGAGGTGCAAATCTTCGAAGCTATTTCACTTTCTATTGTCGCTGGAATGCTAGAGCTAGACTTTCTTCGGAATAATATTATGTGAAAAGCCATACGCTAACAGCGAGTGTACATTAGATGCATCCGTGCATATATCTGTCTATCTATCTATCTATCCGCCTATCTATCCTTTAGAGAGGAAAGAAAAGAGAGAAACCCGATAACAAAAGAGAAACAGGAGAAAGAATACAAGTACCCCTCTTTCGCCGATAACGGGTACACACCGACAATGAAAAATATAATTGAAGTACAGGAGAGAGGGCAAAAATAGAGAAAATAGCACTCAGACCCACCTAGGAATCGGAATGAAAAGAAAGAAAGTCTCCTCCAATATGCTCAATGAACTTGTGATAAATAATAACTGAAGATAAAAATGAATTACAAAGACATAAAACGTGGTCTCAACGAAAGCCAGGTTTGAAGGAGGTTCAATGTTTTTACTGGGAATAAGCGGAGGAAACTAAGAGAGGAAAAGATAAGATGGATTTGTGATGGTGAATATATCGTGGGCTGTATGCCGTAGGCTAAACAGCTCTTGAACGGGTGAAAGGGAGCGGTGCAGGTAAAAGGTTCGGAAGTACTACATTCCCGCGTTGGAAAGAAGGAAGGAAGAGGGAAGATACTGAAGGACGGATATGGCAGATATTACTCCCGAGGTTTAAACTGCGCTGGTGTTGGTGGGTTTGGTTTCCGGGGCCGGAGAAACTTCGTTACCCGGCGATAGCTCCTCCGAAAGGTAGATGCAGGTGGTTTTCGGTCTTCATTCTTGGGTTCCTCCGGGTTGACAACCTCCGGAGTTTGTTGTGTCTTGACGGCCTCAGGAGGTATCTGCACGGCAGCCTGGCGGGGGAGGGCCTGGCTTTCATTTTCTGGTGTGTCAGGATTGGCAGTTACTCGTCCCTTTAATAGCTGGGCAACTACGTCATGTCCATTTGAGACAGCACGGGAGAGCGGTGTCTGTCCATCGTTGTCCGTCATATTGGGGTTGACATCTGTGCATTGAAGAAGGAGTTTCACCACAGAACCATGTCCATTTGTTGCAGCACACCAGAGTGGTGTTCGTCCCTCGCTGTCTGACGCATCCGCGTTGACATCTTTCCGCTCGAGAAGAAGCTTCACCACAGAATTATGTCCATTTGATGCAGCAAGCCGGAGCGGTGTTCGTCCCTCGTGGTCTGGCGCATCCGGGTTGACATCTTTCCGCTCGAGAAGAAGCTTCACCACAGAATTATGTCCACTTGATGCAGCAAGCCGGAGCGGTGTTCGTCCCTCGTTGTCTGGCGCATCCGGGTTAACATCTTCCCGCTCGAGAAGAAGCTTCACCGCATAATTATGTCCATTTGATGCAGCACACCAGAGCGGTGTTGACCCTTCATGGTCTGGCGCATCCGGGTTGACGTCTTTCCGCTCGAGAAGAAGCTTCACCACAGAATCCCAATCTCTTACGCATACCACGTTGGAACCTAGCCTATTCTCCTGTTTGGCTCCGTTTTAGTTTCGAACGCTACTGGCGTAATTACACCTATACAGTGAGCCTAGCAGGCGACTTTCTCTTGCTCGAGACAGTACGGGAGCGTCACCTCTATCCCAGGTCCCTAAAGCTATCACTGTTACAAGGCAACTATCCTTGGAACGATTTGACAACGGTCCCTGAATATTGGCACCTATTCCTTCGGAGTTGGCACGCTAACCAGGTGGTATGGGAGGTTCTCATAGAGAGTAGGTTGGGACTGGAGAAGGGAGCTCGGGTGAGCTGTTAACGGCTTTGCACGAACTGTATAGAGTCAAGTGTTTCTCATTTCTCGGAGAGAGGGATAGGTGAAGGGCTGGAACCGCTACATGGGGAAGAGGCTATACGTAGTGATGTAACCCCTTGTGTACGCTTTTTCCTTAAGTGCTTAGTACGTTTTAGCAACCGTGAACTCCAGTACCCGGTAATGCTCCTAGTGCAAAGCCGACATAATGAAGACGTCCTCTACCACTCGGCACTGAAGTCGATACTATTGATATTTAGAAGTGTCACGTGTCGTGATGTGACACGTAGTAAAAAACCCTAAGAGCTCGACCGTTATCGTAGTTATCTTTGTCTCCCAAGAAGAGCTAGCCTTCTGCATTTGGTCTTACGCGGTTTACGTTTACCGCGTTGTAGTGAGACCTGACGACGACTTCCACCCGTACTTTGACACCACTTCGAAGAAGAGCTCGCCTTTCTACAGTTGGGCCTACGCGGTCTGTTGTTCCCAGCTTGTGGTGAGACCGAACGACGTTGTTTACCTGTACTAAGACACCACTTCGAAGAAGAGCTCGCCTTTCTACAGTTGGGCCTACGCGGTCTGTTGCTCCCTGCTTGTGGTGAGACCACACGACGTAGTTTACCTGTACTAAGACACCACTTCGAAGAAGAGCTCGCCTTTCTGCAGTTGGGCCTACGCGGTCTGTTGCTCCCTGCTTGTGGCGAGGCCCAACGACGTAGTTACCTGTACTAAGACACCACTTCGAAGAAGAGCTCGCCTTTCTGCAGTTGGGCCTACGCGGTCTGTTGCTCCCTGCTTGTGGTGAGGCCCAACGACGTAGTTTACCTGTACTAAGACACCACTTCGAAGAAGAGCTCGCCTTTCTGCAGTTGGGCCTACGCGGTCTGTTGCTCCCTGCTTGTGGTGAGACCCGACGACGTAGTTACCCTGTACTAAGACACCACTTCGAAGAAGAGCTCGCCTTTCTGCAGTTGGGCCTACGCGGTCTGTTGCTCCCTGTTGTGGCGAGACCACCAACGACGTAATTTACCTGTAC